>JBBPBX010091223.1:0-13974 GCA_038048925.1 Garcialebias charrua
ACAGTCATCTTCACAGAGTCCTCAGAATGCACCCCATTGCTGGGACTGTGTCTACTCTCCCAAAAACCCATGTCTACTAAAATACCTGACAGACAAATTAGAAAGATTTCCAAGTCTGAAAGCTGTTCACCTGTGGTTCAAGAAATGAGCATAGTGATCCTATCGGTTCTTCTCCTACAGTTAGGTCAGCGTGAGCAGAAACCTGTGGAGAAGACATCAAAATAGTCTAAACAGTAACACTGTGTAAAGAGCTATGGTAAAGCTAGACAAGTTGTTTGGTAATACTATTTTAAGCAAGGTCAACTGATTGCCAACAATATTACTCTACAGTCATCTTCACAGAGTCCTCAGAATGCACCCCATTGCTGGGACTGTGTCTACTCTCCCAAAAACCCATGTCTACTAATATACCTGTCAGACAAATTAGAAAGATTTCAAAGTCAAAAAGTTGTTCACCTTGGGTTCAAGAGTTGAGCATTGTGATCCCATTGGTTCTTCTACAGTCTGGTCAGCGTGAGCAGAAACCTGTGGAGAAGACACCAAACGAGTCCATACAGTAACACTGTGTAAAGAGCTATGGTAAAGCTAGACAAGTTGTTTGGCTATACAATATTAAGCAAGGTCCTACTGAATGCCAACAATATTACTCTACATTCATCTACACAGTCCTTAGAATAGTGTCCCCTGAATAACCATTGCTGGGACTGGATCTACTCTCCCAAAAACCCATGTCCACTAAAACACCTGTCCGATAATTTAGAATGATTTCCAAGTCAGACAGCTGTTCACCTTGGGTTCAAGAGAAGAGGATAGTGTTCCTATCGGTTCTTCTCCTAGAGTTTGGTCAGCGTGAGCAGAAACCTGTGGAGAAGACACCAAAAGAAGCAAGGTCCCACTGATTACCAACAACTACGGTCATCTACACACAGTCCTAGTATGCAGTCCCCTGACAGGAATAACCATTGCTGGGACTGTGTCCACTCTCCGTAAAACCTATGTTTACTAAATTACATGTCAGACAAATTAGAAAGATTTCAAAGTCAAAAAGCTGTTCACCTTGGGTTCAAGAGAAGAGGATAGTGATCCTATCGGTTCTTCTCCTACAGTTTGGTCAGCGTGAGCAGAAACCTGTGGAGAAGACACCAAATGAGTCTATACAGTAACACTGAGTAAAGAGCTATGGTAAAGCCAGACAAGTTGTTTGGCAATACTATTTTAAGCAAGGTCCTTCTGATTGCCAAAAACTACTGTCATCTACACACAATCCTGAGAATGCAGTCCCCTGACAGGAATAACCATTGCTGGGACTGTGTCTACTCTCCGTAAAACCTATGTTTACTAAATTACATGTCAGACAAATTAGAAAGATTTCAAAGTCAAAAAGCTGTTCACCTTGGGTTCAAGAGAAGAGGATAGTGATCCTATCGGTTCTTCTCCTACAGTTTGGTCAGCGTGAGCAGAAACCTGTGGAGAAGACGCCAAACGAGTCTATACAGTAACATTGAGTAAAGAGCTATGGTAAAGCTAGACAAGTTGTTTGGCAATACTATTTTAAGCAAGGTCCTACTGATTGCCAACAATATTACTCAACAGTCATCTGCACATAGTCCTCAGAATGCACCCCATTGCTGGGACTGTGTCTACTCTCCCAAAAACCCATGTCTACTAGAAATACCTGTCAGACAAATTAGAAAGAATTCCAAATCTGAAAGCTGTTCACCTGTGGTTCAAGAAATGAGCATAGTGATCCCATCGGTTCTTCTTCTACAGTTTGGTCAGCGTGAGCAGAAACCTGTGGAGAAGACACCAAACGAGTAATAAAGATTCATTTAATATTAACTTCAAGTTAGACCACTATAGAGTGTAAAGAGCTTGGTAAACTTAGACAAGCTGTTTGAAAATACTATTTTAAGCAAGGTCCTACTGATTGCCAACAATATTACTTTACGGTCATCTACACACAGTCCTAGAATGCAGCCCCCTGACAGGAATAACCATTGCTGGGACTGTGTCTACTCTCCCTAAAACATATGTCCACTAATATACCTGTCAGACAAACTCAAAAAGCTGTTCACCTTGGGTTCAAGAGAAGAGGATAGTGATCCTATCGGTTCTTCTCCTACAGTTTGGTCAGCGTGAGCAGAAACCTCTGGAGAAGACACCAAAAGAAGCAAGGTCCCACTGATTACCAACAATTACGGTCATCTACACACAGTCCTAGAATGCAGTCCCCTGACAGGAATCACCATTGCTGGGACTGTGTCTACTCTCCCTAAAACCCAAGTCCACTAAAATACCTGTCAGACAAATTAGAAAGATTTCAAAGTCAAAAAGCTGTTCACCTTGGGTTCAAGAGAAGAGGATAGTGATCCCATCGGTTCTTCTCCTAGAGTTTGGTCAGCGTGAGCAGAAACCTGTGGAGAAGACACCAAAAGAAGCAAGGTCCCACTGATTACCAACAACTACGGTCATCTACACACAGTCCTAGTATGCAGTCCCCTGACAGGAATAACCATTGCTGGGACTGTGTCCACTCTCCGTAAAACCTATGTTTACTAAATTACATGTCAGACAAATTAGAAAGATTTCAAAGTCAAAAAGCTGTTCACCTTGGGTTCAAGAGAAGAGGATAGTGATCGCATCGGTTCTTCTCCTACAGTTTGGTCAGCGTGAGCAGAAACCTGTGGAGAAGACACCAAACGAGTCTATACAGTAACACTGAGTAAAGAGCTATGGTAAAGCTAGGCAATACTATTTTAAGCAAGGTCCTACTGATTGCCAACAACTACGGTCATCTACACACAGTCCTAAGAATGCAGTCCCCTGACAGGAATAACCATTGCTGGGACTGTGTCTACTCTCCCTAAAAACCAAGTCCACTAAAATACTGTCAGACAAATTAGAAAGATTTCAAAGTCAAAAAGCTGTTCACCTTGGGTTCAAGAGAAGAGGATAGTGATCGCATCGGTTCTTCTCCTACAGTTTGGTCAGCGTGAGCAGAAACCTGTGGAGAAGACACCAAACGAGTCTATACAGTAACACTGAGTAAAGAGCTATGGTAAAGCTAGGCAATACTATTTTAAGCAAGGTCCTACTGATTGCCAACAACTACGGTCATCTACACACAGTCCTAAGAATGCAGTCCCCTGACAGGAATAACCATTGCTGGGACTGTGTCTACTCTCCCAAAAACCCATGTCCACAAAAGGAAGATTTCAAAGTCAAAAAGCTGTTCACCTTGGGTTCAAGAGAAGAGGATAGTGATCCTATCGGTTCTTCTCCTAGAGTTTGGTCAGCGTGATCAGAAACCTGTGGAGAAAACACCAAAAGAAGCAAGGTACCACTGATTACCAAGAACTACGGTCATCGACACACAGTCCTCAGTATGCAGTCCCCTGACAGGAATAACCATTGCTGGGACTGTGTCTACTCTCCATAAAACCTATGTTTACTAAAATACCTGTCAGACAAATTAGAAAGATTTCAAAGTCAAAAAGCTGTTCACCTTGGGTTAAAGAGAAGAGGGTAGTGATCCTATCGGTTCTTCTCCTACAGTTTGGTCAGCGTGAGCAGAAACCTGTGGAGAAGACACCAAACGAGTCTATACAGTAACATTGAGTTACTTTGGTAAAGCTAGACAAGTTGTTTGGCAATACTATTTTAAGCAAGGTCCTACTGATTGCCAACAATATTACTCAACAGTCATCTGCACATAGTCCTCAGAATGCACCCCATTGCTGGGACTGTGTCTACTCTCCCAAAAACCCATGTCTACTAGAAATACCTGTCAGACAAATTAGAAAGAATTCCAAATCTGAAAGATGTTCACCTGTGGTTCAAGAAATGAGCATAGTGATCCCATCGTTTCTTCTTCTACAGTTTGGTCAGCGTGAGCAGAAACCTTTGGAGAAGACACCAAACGAGTCATTAAGATTCATTTAATATTAACTTCAAGTTAGACCACTATAGAGTAACACTGTGTAAAGAGCTATGGTAAACTTAGACAAGCTGTTTGACATTACTATTTTAAACAAGGTCCTACTGATTGCCAACAATATTACTCTACGGTCATCTACACACAGTCCTTAGAATGCAATCCCCTGACAGGAGTAACCATTGCTGGGACTGTGTCTACTCTCCCAAAAGCCCACGTCCACTAAATTACCTGTCAGACAAATTAGAAAGATTTCCAAGTCAAAAAGCTGTTCACCTTGGGTTCAAGAGAAAAGGATTGTGATCCCATCGGTTCTTCTCCTACAGTTTGGTCAGCGTGAGCAGAAACCTGTGGAGAAGACACCAAACGAGTCCATGCAGTAACACTGTAAAGAGCTATGGTAAAGCTAGACTAGTTTCAGCAAGTTGTTTGGCTATACTATTTTAAGCAAGGTCCTACCGAATGCCAACAACATTACTCTACAGTCATCTACACACAGTCCTGAGAATCCAGTCCCCTTACAGGAATATCCATAGCTGGGACAGAGTCTACTCTCCCTAAAACCCATGTCCTCTAATATACCTGTCAGACAAATTAGATAGATTTCAAAGTCAAAAAGCTGTTCACCTTGATTTCAAGAGAAGAGGATAGTGATCCTATCGGTTCTTCTCCTACAGTTTGGTCAGCGTGAGCAGAAACCTGTGGAGAAGACATCAAAAGAGTCTAAACAGTAACACTGTGTAAAGAGCTATGGTAAAGCTAGACAGGTTGTTTGGTAATACTATTTTAAGCAAGGTCAACTGATTGCCAACAATATTACTCTACAGTCATCTTCACAGAGTCCTCAGAATGCACCCCATTGCTGGGACTGTGTCTACTCTCCCAAAAACCCATGTCTACTAAAATACCTGACAGACAAATTAGAAAGATTTCCAAGTCTGAAAGCTGTTCACCTGTGGTTCAAGAAATGAGCATAGTGATCCTATCGGTTCTTCTCCTACAGTTAGGTCAGCGTGAGCAGAAACCTGTGGAGAAGACATCAAAATAGTCTAAACAGTAACACTGTGTAAAGAGCTATGGTAAAGCTAGACAAGTTGTTTGGTAATACTATTTTAAGCAAGGTCAACTGATTGCCAACAATATTACTCTACAGTCATCTTCACAGAGTCCTCAGAATGCACCCCATTGCTGGGACTGTGTCTACTCTCCCAAAAACCCATGTCTACTAAAATACCTGTCAGACAAATTAGAAAGATTTCCAAGTCTGAAAGCTGTTCACCTGTGGTTCAAGATATGAGCATAGTGATCCCATCGGTTCTTCTCCTACAATTTGGTCAGCGTGAGCAGAAACCTGTGGAGAAGACACCAAACGAGTAATAAAGATTCATTTAATATTAACTTCAAGTTAGACCACTATAGAGTAAGACTATGTAAAGAACTATGGTAAACTTAGACAAGCTGTTTGACAAAACTATTTTAAGCAAGGTCCTACTGATTGCCAACAATATTACTCTAAGGTCATCTACACACAGTCCAGAGAATGCAGTCCCCTGACAGGAATAACCATTGCTGGGAGTGTGTCTACTCTACCTAAAACCCATGTCCACTAATATACCTGTCAGACAAATTAGAAAGATTTCAAAGTCAAAAAGTTGTTCACCTTGGGTTCAAGAGTTGAGCATTGTGATCCCATTGGTTCTTCTACAGTCTGGTCAGCGTGAGCAGAAACCTGTGGAGAAGACACCAAACGAGTCCATACAGTAACACTGTGTAAAGAGCTATGGTAAAGCTAGACAAGTTGTTTGGCTATACAATATTAAGCAAGGTCCTACTGAATGCCAACAATATTACTCTACATTCATCTACACAGTCCTTAGAATAGTGTCCCCTGAATAACCATTGCTGGGACTGGATCTACTCTCCCAAAAACCCATGTCCACTAAAACACCTGTCCGATAATTTAGAATGATTTCCAAGTCAGACAGCTGTTCACCTTGGGTTCAAGAGAAGAGGATAGTGTTCCTATCGGTTCTTCTCCTAGAGTTTGGTCAGCGTGAGCAGAAACCTGTGGAGAAGACACCAAAAGAAGCAAGGTCCCACTGATTACCAACAACTACGGTCATCTACACACAGTCCTAGTATGCAGTCCCCTGACAGGAATAACCATTGCTGGGACTGTGTCCACTCTCCGTAAAACCTATGTTTACTAAATTACATGTCAGACAAATTAGAAAGATTTCAAAGTCAAAAAGCTGTTCACCTTGGGTTCAAGAGAAGAGGATAGTGATCCTATCGGTTCTTCTCCTACAGTTTGGTCAGCGTGAGCAGAAACCTGTGGAGAAGACACCAAATGAGTCTATACAGTAACACTGAGTAAAGAGCTATGGTAAAGCCAGACAAGTTGTTTGGCAATACTATTTTAAGCAAGGTCCTTCTGATTGCCAAAAACTACTGTCATCTACACACAATCCTGAGAATGCAGTCCCCTGACAGGAATAACCATTGCTGGGACTGTGTCTACTCTCCGTAAAACCTATGTTTACTAAATTACATGTCAGACAAATTAGAAAGATTTCAAAGTCAAAAAGCTGTTCACCTTGGGTTCAAGAGAAGAGGATAGTGATCCTATCGGTTCTTCTCCTACAGTTTGGTCAGCGTGAGCAGAAACCTGTGGAGAAGACGCCAAACGAGTCTATACAGTAACATTGAGTAAAGAGCTATGGTAAAGCTAGACAAGTTGTTTGGCAATACTATTTTAAGCAAGGTCCTACTGATTGCCAACAATATTACTCAACAGTCATCTGCACATAGTCCTCAGAATGCACCCCATTGCTGGGACTGTGTCTACTCTCCCAAAAACCCATGTCTACTAGAAATACCTGTCAGACAAATTAGAAAGAATTCCAAATCTGAAAGCTGTTCACCTGTGGTTCAAGAAATGAGCATAGTGATCCCATCGGTTCTTCTTCTACAGTTTGGTCAGCGTGAGCAGAAACCTGTGGAGAAGACACCAAACGAGTAATAAAGATTCATTTAATATTAACTTCAAGTTAGACCACTATAGAGTGTAAAGAGCTTGGTAAACTTAGACAAGCTGTTTGAAAATACTATTTTAAGCAAGGTCCTACTGATTGCCAACAATATTACTTTACGGTCATCTACACACAGTCCTAGAATGCAGCCCCCTGACAGGAATAACCATTGCTGGGACTGTGTCTACTCTCCCTAAAACATATGTCCACTAATATACCTGTCAGACAAATTAGAAAGATTTCAAACTCAAAAAGCTGTTCACCTTGGGTTCAAGAGAAGAGGATAGTGATCCTATCGGTTCTTCTCCTACAGTTTGGTCAGCGTGAGCAGAAACCTCTGGAGAAGACACCAAAAGAAGCAAGGTCCCACTGATTACCAACAATTACGGTCATCTACACACAGTCCTAGAATGCAGTCCCCTGACAGGAATCACCATTGCTGGGACTGTGTCTACTCTCCCTAAAACCCAAGTCCACTAAAATACCTGTCAGACAAATTAGAAAGATTTCAAAGTCAAAAAGCTGTTCACCTTGGGTTCAAGAGAAGAGGATAGTGATCCCATCGGTTCTTCTCCTACAGTTTGGTCAGCGTGAGCAGAAACCTGTGGAGAAGACACCACACGAGTCCATACAGTAACACTGTAAAGAGCTATGGTAAAGCTAGACAAGTTGTTTGACTATACTATTTTAAGCAATGTCCTACTGATTGCTAACAAATACGTCATCTACACACAGTCCTCAGAATGCAGTCCCCTGACAGGAATAACCATTGCTGGGAGTGTGTCTACTCTCCCTAAAACCTATGTCCACAAAAAATTAGAACGATTTCCAAGTCAGAAAGCTGTTCACCTGTGCTACAAGAGATCAGGCTAGTGATCCTATTGGTTCTTCTCATACAGTTTGGTCAGCGTGAGCAGAAACCTTTGGAGAAGACACCAAACGAGTCATTAAGATTCATTTAATATTAACTTCAAGTTAGAACACTATACAGTAACATTGAGTTTACTCAATGAGCTATGGTAAAGCTAGAAAAGTTGTTTAGCAATACTATTTTCAGCAAGGTCCTATTGATTGCCAACAATATTACTCTACAGTCATCTACACACAGTCCTCAGAATGCAGTCCCCTGAAAGGAACAAGCATTCCGGAGACTGTATGTACTCTCTCAAAAACACATGTCCACTAAAATACGTGTCAGAAAATTTACAAAGATTTCCTAGTCAGAAAGCTGTTCACCTGTGGTTCAAAAGACAAGGATTGTGATTTCATCGGTTCTTCACCTACAGTTTGGTCAGGGTGAGCAGAAACAAGAGGAGAAGTCACCAAACGAGTCATTAAGATTCATTTAATATTAACTTCAAGTTAATACTCTATAGAGTAACACTGTGTAAAGAGCTATGGTAAAGCTAGACAAGTTGTTTGGCAAGCAAGCAAGGTCCTACCAATTGCCAACAACATTACTCTCCGGTCATCTACACACAGTCCTGAGAATCCAGTCCCCTGACAGGAATATCCATTGCTGGGACAGTGTCTACTCTCCATAAAACCCATGTCCACTAATATACCTGTCAGACAAATTAGATAGATTTCAAAGTCAAAAAGCTGTTCACCTTGATTTCAAGAGAAGAGGATAGTGATCCTATCGGTTCTTCTCCTACAGTTTGGTCAGCGTGAGCAGAAACCTGTGGAGAAGACATCAAAAGAGTCTAAACAGTAACACTGTGTAAAGAGCTATGGTAAAGCTAGACAGGTTGTTTGGTAATACTATTTTAAGCAAGGTCAACTGATTGCCAACAATATTACTCTACAGTCATCTTCACAGAGTCCTCAGAATGCACCCCATTGCTGGGACTGTGTCTACTCTCCCAAAAACCCATGTCTACTAAAATACCTGACAGACAAATTAGAAAGATTTCCAAGTCTGAAAGCTGTTCACCTGTGGTTCAAGAAATGAGCATAGTGATCCTATCGGTTCTTCTCCTACAGTTTGGTCAGCGTGAGCAGAAACCTGTGGAGAAGACATCAAAATAGTCTAAACAGTAACACTGTGTAAAGAGCTATGGTAAAGCTAGAAAAGTTGTTTAACAATACTATTTTCAGCAAGGTCCTATTGATTGCCAACAATATTACTCTACAGTCATCTACACACAGTCCTCAGAATGCAGTCCCCTGACAGGAACAAGCATTCCAGAGACTGTATGTACTCTCTCAAAAACACATGTCCACTAAAATACGTGTCAGAAAATTTACAAAGATTTCCTAGTCAGAAAGCATTTCACTTGTGGTTCAAAAGACAAGGATTGTGATTCCATCGGTTCTTCACCTACAGTTTGGTCAGGGTGAGCAGAAACAAGAGGAGAAGACACCAAACGAGTCATTAAGATTCATTTAATATTAACTTCAAGTTAATACTCTATAGAGTAACACTCTGTAAAGAGCTATGGTAAAGCTAGACAAGTTGTTTGGCAATACTATTTTAAGCAAGGTCCTACCAATTGCCAACAACATTACTCTCCGGTCATCTACACACATTCCTCAGAATGCACCCCATTGCTGGGACTATGTGTCTACTCTCCCTAAAACCTATGTTTACTAAAATACATGTCAGACAAATTAGAAAGATTTCAAAGTCAAAAAGCTGTTCACCTTGGGTTCAAGAGAAGAGGATAGTGATCGCATCGGTTCTTCTCCTACAGTTTGGTCAGCGTGAGCAGAAACCTGTGGAGAAGACACCAAACGAGTCTATACAGTAACACTGAGTAAAGAGCTATGGTAAAGCTAGGCAATACTATTTTAAGCAAGGTCCTACTGATTGCCAACAACTACGGTCATCTACACACAGTCCTAAGAATGCAGTCCCCTGACAGGAATAACCATTGCTGGGACTGTGTCTACTCTCCCAAAAACCCATGTCCACAAAAAATTAGAACGATTTCCAAGTCAGAAAGCTGTTCACCTGTGCTTCAAGAGATGAGGCTAGTGATCCCATCGGTTCTTCTCCTAAAGTTTGGTCAGCGTGAGCAGAAAGCTTAGGAGAAGACACCAAACGAGTCATTAAGATTAATTTATTATTAACTTCAAACACAGCAGTAACATTGAGTAAAGAGCTATGGTAAAGCTAGAAAAGTTGTTTAGCAATACTATTTTCAGCAAGGTCCTATTTATTGCCAACAATATTACTCTACAGTCATCTACACACAGTCCTGAGAATGCAGTCCCCTGACAGGAATAACCATTGCTGGAACTGTGTCTACTCTCACTAAAACCCATGTCCACTAATATACCTGTCAGACAAATTAGGAAGATTTCAAAGTCAAAAAGCTGTTCACCTTGGGTTCAAGAGAAGAGGATAGTGATCCTATCGGTTCTTCTCCTAGAGTTTGGTCAGCGTGATCAGAAACCTGTGGAGAAAACACCAAAAGAAGCAAGGTACCACTGATTACCAAGAACTACGGTCCTCAGTATGCAGTCCCCTGACAGGAATAACCATTGCTGGGACTGTGTCTACTCTCCATAAAACCTATGTTTACTAAAATACCTGTCAGACAAATTAGAAAGATTTCAAAGTCAAAAAGCTGTTCACCTTGGGTTAAAGAGAAGAGGGTAGTGATCCTATCGGTTCTTCTCCTACAGTTTGGTCAGCGTGAGCAGAAACCTGTGGAGAAGACACCAAACGAGTCTATACAGTAACATTGAGTAAAGAGCTTTGGTAAAGCTAGACAAGTTGTTTGGCAATACTATTTTAAGCAAGGTCCTACTGATTGCCAACAATATTACTCAACAGTCATCTGCACATAGTCCTCAGAATGCACCCCATTGCTGGGACTGTGTCTACTCTCCCAAAAACCCATGTCTACTAGAAATACCTGTCAGACAAATTAGAAAGAATTCCAAATCTGAAAGCTGTTCACCTGTGGTTCAAGAAATGAGCATAGTGATCCCATCGGTTCTTCTTCTACAGTTTGGTCAGCGTGAGCAGAAACCTGTGGAGAAGACACCAAACGAGTAATAAAGATTCATTTAATATTAACTTCAAGTTAGACCACTATAGAGTGTAAAGAGCTTGGTAAACTTAGACAAGCTGTTTGAAAATACTATTTTAAGCAAGGTCCTACTGATTGCCAACAATATTACTTTACGGTCATCTACACACAGTCCTAGAATGCAGCCCCCTGACAGGAATAACCATTGCTGGGACTATGTCTACTCTCCCTAAAACATATGTCCACTAATATACCTGTCAGACAAATTAGAAAGATTTCAAACTCAAAAAAATGTTCACCTTGGGTTCAAGAGAAGAGGATAGTGATCCTATCGGTTCTTCTCCTACAGTTTGGTCAGCGTGAGCAGAAACCTCTGGAGAAGACACCAAAAGAAGCAAGGTCCCACTGATTACCAACAATTACGGTCATCTACACACAGTCCTAGAATGCAGTCCCCTGACAGGAATCACCATTGCTGGGACTGTGTCTACTCTCCCTAAAACCCAAGTCCACTAAAATACCTGTCAGACAAATTAGAAAGATTTCAAAGTCAAAAAGCTGTTCACCTTGGGTTCAAGAGAAGAGGATAGTGATCCCATCGGTTCTTCTCCTACAGTTTGGTCAGCGTGAGCAGAAACCTGTGGAGAAGACACCACACGAGTCCATACAGTAACACTGTGTAAAGAGCTATGGTAAAGCTAGACAATTTGTTTGACTATACTATTTTAAGCAATGTCCTACTGATTGCTAACAAATACGGTCATCTACACACAGTCCTCAGAATGCAGTCCCCTGACAGGAATCACCATTGCTGGGACTGTGTCTACTCTCCCAAAAACCCATGTCCACTAAAACACCTGTCCGATAATTTAGAATGATTTCCAAGTCAGACAGCTGTTCACCTTGGGTTCAAGAGAAGAGGATAGTGTTCCTATCGGTTCTTCTCCTAGAGTTTGGTCAGCGTGAGCAGAAACCTGTGGAGAAGACACCAAAAGAAGCAAGGTCCCACTGATTACCAACAACTACGGTCATCTACACACAGTCCTAGTATGCAGTCCCCTGACAGGAATAACCATTGCTGGGACTGTGTCCACTCTCCGTAAAACCTATGTTTACTAAATTACATGTCAGACAAATTAGAAAGAATTCCAAATCTGAAAGATGTTCACCTGTGGTTCAAGAAATGAGCATAGTGATCCCATCGTTTCTTCTTCTACAGTTTGGTCAGCGTGAGCAGAAACCTTTGGAGAAGACACCAAACGAGTCATTAAGATTCATTTAATATTAACTTCAAGTTAGACCACTATAGAGTAACACTGTGTAAAGAGCTATGGTAAACTTAGACAAGCTGTTTGACATTACTATTTTAAACAAGGTCCTACTGATTGCCAACAATATTACTCTACGGTCATCTACACACAGTCCTTAGAATGCAATCCCCTGACAGGAGTAACCATTGCTGGGACTGTGTCTACTCTCCCAAAAGCCCACGTCCACTAAATTACCTGTCAGACAAATTAGAAAGATTTCCAAGTCAAAAAGCTGTTCACCTTGGGTTCAAGAGAAAAGGATTGTGATCCCATCGGTTCTTCTCCTACAGTTTGGTCAGCGTGAGCAGAAACCTGTGGAGAAGACACCAAACGAGTCCATGCAGTAACACTGTAAAGAGCTATGGTAAAGCTAGACTAGTTTCAGCAAGTTGTTTGGCTATACTATTTTAAGCAAGGTCCTACCGAATGCCAACAACATTACTCTACAGTCATCTACACACAGTCCTGAGAATCCAGTCCCCTTACAGGAATATCCATAGCTGGGACAGTCTACTCTCCCTAAAACCCATGTCCTCTAATATACCTGTCAGACAAATTAGATAGATTTCAAAGTCAAAAAGCTGTTCACCTTGATTTCAAGAGAAGAGGATAGTGATCCTATCGGTTCTTCTCCTACAGTTTGGTCAGCGTGAGCAGAAACCTGTGGAGAAGACATCAAAAGAGTCTAAACAGTAACACTGTGTAAAGAGCTATGGTAAAGCTAGACAGGTTGTTTGGTAATACTATTTTAAGCAAGGTCAACTGATTGCCAACAATATTACTCTACAGTCATCTTCACAGAGTCCTCAGAATGCACCCCATTGCTGGGACTGTGTCTACTCTCCCAAAAACCCATGTCTACTAAAATACCTGACAGACAAATTAGAAAGATTTCCAAGTCTGAAAGCTGTTCACCTGTGGTTCAAGAAATGAGCATAGTGATCCTATCGGTTCTTCTCCTACAGTTAGGTCAGCGTGAGCAGAAACCTGTGGAGAAGACATCAAAATAGTCTAAACAGTAACACTGTGTAAAGAGCTATGGTAAAGCTAGACAAGTTGTTTGGTAATACTATTTTAAGCAAGGTCAACTGATTGCCAACAATATTACTCTACAGTCATCTTCACAGAGTCCTCAGAATGCACCCCATTGCTGGGACTGTGTCTACTCTCCCAAAAACCCATGTCTACTAAAATACCTGTCAGACAAATTAGAAAGATTTCCAAGTCTGAAAGCTGTTCACCTGTGGTTCAAGATATGAGCATAGTGATCCCATCGGTTCTTCTCCTACAATTTGGTCAGCGTGAGCAGAAACCTGTGGAGAAGACACCAAACGAGTAATAAAGATTCATTTAATATTAACTTCAAGTTAGACCACTATAGAGTAAGACTATGTAAAGAACTATGGTAAACTTAGACAAGCTGTTTGACAAAACTATTTTAAGCAAGGTCCTACTGATTGCCAACAATATTACTCTAAGGTCATCTACACACAGTCCAGAGAATGCAGTCCCCTGACAGGAATAACCATTGCTGGGAGTGTGTCTACTCTCCCAAAAACCCATATCCACTAAAACACCTGTCCGATAATTTAGAATGATTTCCAAGTCAGACAGCTGTTCACCTTGGGTTCAAGAGAAGAGGATAGTGTTCCTATCGGTTCTTCTCCTAGAGTTTGGTCAGCGTGAGCAGAAACCTGTGGAGAAGACACCAAAAG
>JBBPBX010091224.1:0-13974 GCA_038048925.1 Garcialebias charrua
TTACACAGGTTGTTTTTAAAAACAGCTCTTTAAAAGGTTTTGGCAATGTTGCTTTGATTGTTTCACGAGGCAACCACACAACAAGATCCTTGGTGTGTTCAGACATTATGTCGATCCACATTCCAACAGTTTTGCTGACATTACCTTGAGATGTTTTAAACCGCCGTGCTAAATCAGCCATGACGAAGTTCTGTCTTAGTTTCATCAAAGTCATTAGGACTTGATCTACAACTGGCACTGATGATGAAACGGGAGCAAATTTCTGTAGGCACGATACAAGCCTGTGAAACGCAGTGAGTGGAATCCCAGTATACAAGAGGGAGTCTGCATCGCTCTGTAAGATGCTGTCTGATACTGGGGGTGGCAGTTCTGGGGATGGTGCACTCACTCCACATGTGATGCTGGACATTTTTGAATAGCTGTGCTCCTCCATCCCTGGATCAGACCACTGTGTTTGGGCATCACAGGACAACGACGCAGATGCTGAGCACAGCTCCCCATTCTCATCCACCTCATCAGGCTCATCTGAAATGTATTAATAACAAATACATTTATTAATGTAAGACACAACAAACTGGACACATTTTCAAAGATACACATTTTAAATTAATAGTAAGATTTTCCTTATTAATGCATCATACCTGACATTCTCATCACACTGTTTTCAATCCTTCTGAGTAACCGACGTTTCTTCTCCGGTTGTTTATCGTAGCCCAGCCATAGAGTAGGATGCGGGTTTTCCTCTGTCGGCCGTTTATCAATGAAGTGAAATGAGCACACATACAGCGTTTTGGGTGGTCTCTTCAAATTCAGGTTTTTCAGCCACCTTCTTCTTACGTCGTCATCTTTAGGTAGGCGATGGAAACCATACCGCTTTTCACAGGAACACTCTTTCTTTGTTTTGGGTGCGTGCTGAAAACACTGTTGTTTTAGCCACAGATTTAGCTTCGTCCGGTTGTTGGTGCAGCCGCGAACAGCACAGCAGGTACCTGAACCCCGGTAGGACATTTCTGTAAACGTTCCGTTTAAACAAAAGCTGTGTTTGCTCCGATAAAATGAATGAAAATAACTTTCAAAAACACCCGCGATCCATACTCCGCCTATGGAATACAGGCACTTCCGGTGTCGGACAGGAAGTACAATGCACATTCGCTTCTACAGTGACACCCTCAGGAATACTGTGGATAGAGCTTTGAAAACTGTCACTGCATAGCAACATTTGGGAGCGTTCATGTGTTGTGTGCTATTTTGCCTGGCCAAAGAAAATAAATAAATTCTGGTATTTTTCCATGATATTACAGCAGTTTCCTTCATGATGCTAAAATGCAGCTCAAAACAATGCAAGGCAGATGGTTTAATTAATGAAACCATCTGCAGGTGTGAGCAGCCTACTTAAGTGGGCCACATCCTTCCCTCTGAGATGAACAGCCATGATACTGCAACGAGACAGCAAGTGCTCACTGTTCTCAAACTAAAATGTTTGTTACGTTTTATTTAATTTCCATTTAATGTGTTGTATAGTTCTCATGTTACATCAGTTTGAAGCAATGGGTCAACATTATTGAAAAACAGCAATCTCTCTGCTAATGAGTTTTTGCTCTTCTGCCTCACATAAAAAAAACCAGTTCCTTTTTCAATAGACAAACCCTGGTATAAATATCAAACTGCATATGGAATGAGCAGTGACTGCTTTAACCTTTTGGGAAAAAAAGGTAATTGGTTGAGATGATAAATATTTTCCCCCCATTCTCATGTTTTGGATATTTTTAATACAATTTTTATTTTACCAAATATGCACAAGCAGCAAGCAAATGTGTTTAATATTTAGAGGTGGATTTTGACTGTATGTGATACATTTTATTGCACAATTTCCAATATTCCAGTATTGTGGCGAAATGCATACAAGCCTGGTGTGTGTGTGTGTAGTCCCTCATTTATCACGGGTGTTTGGGACCACACCCACCAGTGATGAGCGGAACATCCACAAAGAAGGGATACAGTTAAAGTTCATTAAACTTTGTCGTTACATGTGCCAGGCTGTAATCACACACATCACCTGTATCTCCCTCCTTTTTAATTAAAAAAAGTTAAATAAATAAAAAATGTAGTAAACGATTCAGCATGGATTGTTTCAAATGTTACAGTATTTAAATTGTTTCAAATGTTACAGTATTTAAATTGTAGACCAATATAGCAGAATTTTACTTGTTTTTATTTTTTCTCATAGCCTTGTTAAAACCAGACCCTGTCCTTCACTTCGCTTTAGACAAGGGTCTGGAACCTCTCCATTGAAAAACGATTCTTGCTGGAGGCGTGGGCTCTGCTGATGGCTGCTCCCCCGTGGTCTGCTGAACTTGACTTCAGCTCCGCCTCCTGCTGAATTTTCTCTCGCTCCGTTGCATATTGTGTTTATATGTTAATAAAACGTCCTAATAAAATAAAATAAAACCATGGATCGCTGGTCCAACACACCAGAAGACCAGGAAATCTGATGGGACTCGGGCAGCAACTTAAAACCTGACTTTAATTCTCTCGTGACAACCTGAGGCATTTCCTTGTTCAGCGGAGGGAGAGGAGGAGGAGGAGGGAGCGAACACTTGACTTTTGGGAAAAAAACAAAAGAACTCCAGATAAGGGATTAATACTACCTTAATGAGTCCACAGCCCACTTGATTGCCAGTCCTTTTTCCACTGTGGAGTAGTTTTTCTCCCGGTCAAACAACTTTTTACTTAAGAAAAGGACAGGTTTTTCTTCACCGGCTTCTCCTTGAGCCAATACTGCTCCAAGGCCAACATTTGAAGCATCCACTTGTACAACAAATGGCTTGGAAAAGTCAGGACTCTGCAAAACAGGAGCTTGACATATTTGTTTCTTTAAACATTGGAAGGCATGTTCACAGTCCTCCGTCCATATAATCTTAGAGGTGGATTTCTTTGTTAACTCAGTGAGAGGGGCTGCCAAGGTTGAGAAATGGGGAATAAATCTTCTATACCATCCAACTAAACCCAAAAAGGACCTAACTTGTTTCTTTGTTCTGGGTATAGGGATTGTTTGAATAGCTTCCACCTTTTCAACTTGTGGTTTTATTTGCCCATGACCAACAAGGTACCCTAGGTACTTCACTTCTTCCTGGGCCCAGGCGCACTTGTTCACATTCAGAGTCAAACCAGTCTTCTGGAGCTTTGCCATCACAACCTTGAGGTGTTGTAGGTGATCCTTCCAAGACTCACTGTAAATCACAACATCATCCAGATAGGCAGCAGCAAACTTTGAGCAATCATTAAGGATAATGTCCATCAATCTTTGAAATGTAGCTGGTGCTCCATGAAGACCAAAGGGTAGAACAGTATAATGAAATAAACCCATTCCTGGAATTTGGAATGCTGTGTACTCTTTACAAGATGGATCTAAAGGCACTTGCCAGTAACCTTTACACAAATCCAAGGTTGTGAAGTATTTGGCTTTTCCTAATCTTTCCAGTAGCTCATCAATGCGGGGCATGGGATAAGAATCAAAACAGGAAATGCTGTTTAGCTTTCTCAGGTCTGAACAAAATCGAAGATGAGTCGAGTTTTTCTTAGGAACAAGCACAATGGGATTCGACCACTCACTCCTTGATGGCTCTATTACTCCCATTTCCAGCATCGTTAGAACCTCCTTTTTCAATGGTTCCATCATTCTTTCTGGAATCCTGTAAGGCTTCAGACGAACAGGTTTTGTGTCTTTTAAAGTTATTTTGTGTGTTATGACATCAGTTCGCCCAGGTGCATCTGCAAACAGAGATGGAAACGATTGTTTAATCTCACCCAACTGATGCCACTGACCTTCAGTCAGATGTTCAGGAGCCTCTTCAGATTTAGCTACTTCTCTGGATGGACTCATCTCAGCTTCTCCAACCTCCAAAATACCACTGTTCTCGGGTTGAACATCTTGTACCATCAGGACTTGTTTCACATCCATTTCAGGAACATTCTTCTCATGATACTCCTTTAACAGGTTAACATGGAGCAGTTGCTTTTCATTCAACCTTTATTTATACAGGCTAGCCTCGTTGAGTCACGGGGACTCATTTACAAGAGGGACCTGTCTCACTCACACCAAACAACCATCCACTCTCACACTCACACCTAGGGTCAATTTAGAGTCACCAATCAGCCTAACAAGCATGTTTTTTGGTCTGTGGGAGGAAACCGGAGTACCCGGAGGAAACCCACGCATGCACGGGGAGAACATGCAAACTCCACCCAGAAAGGCCCCGGACCGGGATTTGAACCGGCAACCTTCTCGCTGAGAGGCAGCAGCTCTACCAGTTGTGCCCACCGTGCTGCTTTGACTTACGTTTGTCTGGACAGATGATTTCATACGTCACTGGACCTGTTTTTCTTGCCACAGTATAGGGTCCTTGCCATTTAGCTAGTAACTTAGTTGGTCCAGTAGGCAAAAGCACTAAAACTTTCTGGCCAGTCTTGAGCTCCCTTTCATGGGCATGTTTGTCGTACCATACCTTTTGCTTGTGCTGTGCCTTTTGCATATGGTCTTTGACTTTTTCTCTGTATGTTTCCAGTTTTTCTCTCATCTGCAGAATATAAGAGACGATGTTTGATGCTGGCGAAGCCACTTCAGCTGATCCCAGTGCCACTCCAGCCACCCAGTTCTCCTTCAGCATGTCCAAAGGGCCTCTAACCTGTCTTCCATACAGGAGCTCGAAAGGAGAAAAACCAGTTGAAGCCTGTGGTACTTCTCTGTATGCAAACAAAAGAAAAGGCAACCATTTATCCCAATCTTTACCAGTATCATCAATAAACTTTCTCAACATTTGTTTTAAT
This sequence comes from Garcialebias charrua, assembly GCA_038048925.1. NCBI lineage: Eukaryota > Metazoa > Chordata > Actinopteri > Cyprinodontiformes > Rivulidae > Garcialebias > Garcialebias charrua. The sequence continues at coordinate 4,828 of JBBPBX010091224.1, forward strand.
GTCCCATTAAAACGTTCCACCAATCCGTCTGTTTCTGGGTGGTATGGAGTAGTTCGAATACCTTTAACACCAAGTTGATCATAAAGAGTTTTCATCAAATGTGACATGAAATTAGTACCTTGATCAGTAAGAATCTCCTTTGGGATGCCAACTCTAGAAAAAAGGTCTACTAAACATGGCCCTCATTCACGAAAATGTTCGTATTTTTATCCTAAATTTCTCCTACTTTTGTTCGTACGAAGCGTTCGTACGAACATGCCACGTCAGATTCAACAAAGTCTTCTATCCTGAGGAAACGTGTGTAAATGGGTTGCGTAAATATGATGAATCCCACCTGTTCTAAACAGCTGCGCGTGCACGCGGAGAGGTCATTTACATAATTCCCACCCCTCAAAACACCATATAAGGCCACGTTTCCTGCCTTCTGACAGCAGGAAGTGTCCATTCATTCAAACTCAAGAAGTAAAAGGAGGAACTTCACGCGTTCGGAGATCTGCTCTCAGTCGCGCTGTGGCTACCCCCCCACCCCCCCGCAAGTGTCGGATGGTCAAATATCTTTAATTTTAGTGTACTGTGTTACATTATAGTTTCACTTATTCAGAAGAGCCGTGGCGCACCGCTACCCCCCACCCCCCGCAAGTGTCGGATGTGTTTTTGAACAGAAGCATTTTAAAATGTCTCGAAACTACAGTTAACTTCATATTAATATTGTAGTGCATATGTTTTGTCTCCCGTGGGTCGTACAGTATCAGAAATCAAGAATAAATGGTTTGATCTGAAAATGGCTTCAAACAAACATCTCGCCGCAGCACGGACAGGAGGTGGTCAAGGAATAGTCTGAGATGGTGGACAATAAATGCCACGCTGCAAGACGCGTGCCAACATGTTTTGCAGCACAAATGGGTCATGCGCGCACCTCCTGGTCAGCGCGCAACCACATTCTGCAGGTTATATTTCGAATCAGATATAATAATCAATTGCTCCGATGGTGTTTGGCACAAGATCAGTCTTAATTCGTACTTGTTCTGCGGCGGTGTATGGGGATTTTATGTACCTGGGTGTTAATATGAGGAGGGCTTTGATGACCAAGGGGAGCGCACGACTCACTGAAGCCTGCGCGACACACCAGACAAATTAAACTTAAAATTATAATTCTAATTCAAACAGAATAACCTATTGTCAAGAATAATTATGGTGCGTGATTTTTTTAAACCCAAAATATTTTCTAAATAACGAAATATGAAGTTATTAGTGGAGAAATTCCGTCTGGATGACAGCAGACTGACGCTCCTAAATTATACGACAGGTCCGGACCACTCGTAAATTTTGTTCGTATCTGAAAAAAATCGTAGGATACGAAAACATTGTTGAATGCCGCAAATGATCCTAAATCACTCGTACGCACAGTTTAAGAACAAATCTGTGCGTACGAACGGTTCGTGAATGAGGACAAATGTGTTTAACCTGCATAGAGCGTAATGGATAAACATCTGGATATCGGGTTGCATAATCACAAATGACTAATGCGTACCTATGGCCATTACTACTGTTAGGCAGAGGACCTATTAGATCCATGGCTATTCTCATGACATGTTTTGCAGTAATCAACCACATCTTTGTACAATCCTGGCCAATAAAAACGTTGTGCAATACGATAAGTTTTTGCCTGTCCTAGGTGTCCTGACCATGGAACAGTGTGGCCCAAATGCAAGATTACTGAACGGTACTCTTTTGGCACTACAAGTCTGGGTTCTTCAATGTCTGCCAGATACAAAAGGTTATCCTTTATGATGAAAGGTTCCCCAGTTAGCTCCACAGTATATTCTTTTCCACCATCTACTTGGCATGCTTTCTCAAAGAGAGGTTTTAACGAAGGATCATTTGCTTGAATTTCTTTAAAGTTACTAGGAATTTGTTGCTGGAGATCAATAGGTGGGGTTGTAGGCAAGATTAGATCAGAAAATTTTGACCTACCAATATTTTTATTTTTCTCCTGTCTACGTTGTTGTTTTGTTTTCTTGATTTTACTTCCACCTTCATACAAATCATCATCTGCTTCTGGCAGAGGTTCTAAACCCTTTTTCATAGAACGCGTGATGACAGCACAGGAATATGCCACAGAGTTCTGTTGAACTAAACTGTCTAAAATTGGCAAATCTTCCCCCAGAACAACATCATATGCCAACTGATTCAAAACTCCAACAGTCAACATAAAAGCTTGGCCTTCCACTTCAATAGTAACTTCTGTTGTTGGATAATCTTTCTGACATCCATGAACACAAGTAATGTTTACAGGCTTATTGAAGTTGGGCAGTACATTGCTTAACAAAGAGGATTTCACTAGAGTTTGCGAGCTACCAGTGTCTGCAAGAGCCTTTACGGCTTTGCCATTTATTGTCACATCTACCACATATTTTTGTGAAATCAGACCATCATTAAACTTATGACCAAGATCTTTGGAAGGTACTACACATAAATCTACCGATTTAGGTTTTCTCAAAGGACAAAAAGAAGCTTTGTGACCAGGCTGCTGACAGTAATAACAAATGAGGTTATACCTTAGATTGGAGTTTATAGGTTTCTTACCACCCTTAGTGTCCAAGTTATCAACATTAGTTGCCTGTGGAGGTTTTACCTCCACAAACCTTTGTCTCCCCACCGCTATCCTTGGCTTTGAAGGTTCTCGGTGAGCAGCCAGGTAACGTTCAGCCAGATTTGCTGCATCCTCCCCTGTCTCTGGATTGTTCTCCATTACCCATGTGCGAACATCTGGGTGAAGCACACGCAGATACTGCTCCAAGATGATTGTTTCCCCAATCTCTTCTTTACTTCGACTGTCAGGCCGCATCCATCTCTTGTAGAGTCCCTTTATCCGATTATAGGTTTCACGTACACTCTCTCCCACTGGTATATTGGTGCTTCGAAACCGGTACCTGTAGGTCTCCTCTGTCACGTTAAACTTGTATAACACTGCGGCTTTAACGGCATCATAAGAGTTAGACTGTTCTTCATCCATGCCAGCATAAGCCTCAAGAGCTTTTCCAGTCAACAATGTAACCACTCTAGCAGCCCATTCAGCTTGTGGCCATCTCCATGTTCTAGCGATGCGTTCAAATCGTACGAAGAAACTTTCAGGATCCTCACCTTCCTTGAAGTCAGGCATTCTAGGTTCACCTCCACGGGCCTGTTCCAATCTTGGTGCTGGTGCAACAGGCAGCCGAGGCTGTGCAGGTGGTTGAAATGGGGAAGGAGCTTCAGTTTGTTGAGCAACGGCTCCTTGAGGTACTGCAGACAGCAGAGGCAGTTGCTTATCTTCTCGCCTTGGGAAAAACGCTGTTCGAGTAATGTCAGTCTCATAATCTTCAATATAAATATTAGGTTGCAGCTGTGGTATATATCTGCTCAACTGGTTAACCTGTTCCAACAGTCTTGCTTCCGTTCGCCTTGAATGTTGCATAAATTCTCTCATTTCATCAAAGATGTCAAGTTCAGAAAAGTCTCTACTCACAGCTCCAATTGTAGTCTGCTTAGGCCGAACTACTGGTTCATAATTATCTTCACCGGCCATGGCTCCTTCAGGTGGTGGATCTGGCCCAATTGCTCCTCCCATCTCTCTTTCTTCCATGTCAGCACGGAGTTTCCTTGTCATATAAATCTTTCCACGTCCTGCTCCTCTCATTTGACACAACTTCTCACAACTTGTTGCTTTCTTGACATCACAGGCGTACTAAATCCCACTTCTTCTGACACCACTGTTAGACTGAGAGGTGTGGTGTGGAAAAGAGGAGACATCAATTGGGTTTTGCTGTGCAACAAACACGTCTGGTTTAATGTTTTCAGGCATCAAAGACAACATCAGCTCCCAACATGGCATGCCTTCAATCAGAGACTCTCGCCCACTTAGCAGTCCACTCCTATATATATATACCCAGTCAGACCCGCCTTCAATTCAGATTGGCCAGACACAAACAATCTAAACAACAATTATTGTTAATGGAATATTGAGCAAACATTTAATATGCAGATGAACAACAAACAATGAACAATTTACTATTCAGATTATGCTTGTAATTGAATACTTTGATTTTCAGTTCTCCACCAATCAAACTCCTGCTCTCATCAGCTCACTTCCTATATAAGAGCTGGGTTTGAGGCGGGCTTCCTCTTTAGCTGAAACACAAGATGGCTGCCACAGAGAACACACCGACATGGTAACAAACATTTCAGTGTTACTTTTGTAAAGGATGAGGTCAATATTAATACTGACCTCTTTACCTTAATTAATTTACTTATTCAGATTGAATAGTAATTTCACGGATTCTTTCTTTTTCAGTTTACCCAATATTTCTGTGATCTTTATGATGGATAAATACATAAAGCCATTAAGTGACAGAGACGTTAACTTAGCTTGGTATGTCAAGGACACTACCATTTATTTAAAATAAATCAACTAAATTAACACCATTACACTTGATTGACATGATTTCACTTTCTTTCAATTTAACACGTCAGCACATTTAAATTGTAACAACAGACTTCAATACTGGATGTTAAACATATTTAGTCTGAGGGCTCTTAGCTTAAAAATAGTTTCCAGCTTAGAAATGGAGATATAAGGGAATAGGAGGAAAGATGGAGAGATGATTTAAAGGAAATTGTCTTGAGCATGTTACCAAAAAGTGACACTTCCCATCCGACTTCTGCTAAAATCCAGGTACGTTTGTAAACAGCTCTTTACCTTCGACGACGAGTCTGATAAAGAGATGACACCAGCCTGTAAGATGCACAGAGTCCTTCAGGCCCAGTTCGTCCGAGCTGGTTCTAGTTTACGTTTCAACGTCTCCTGGTTTCGCGTTGGTCATCAGAAAATGCGTCAGCTCCTGGCCTCTGACTTCAAGATAAACTTATTCCAGGAAGGAATAAACAAAGTTTTGAGCTTACACTCGTTCGGCGTGGACTCATAACAAACATGTCATTAGTCCTTAACTGGATGACGTGCCCTTAGCGTGTGGCTAAACGTCCGTCCAGCTCTTTGGGAAAGGTTCACATCTCTTTGAAGTTCCCAGCAAACTCTTCAGTTCTTCTTCTTCTAAGTGGGTTCTTTTTTGGCGGTTGGCAAACAACTGAAAGGTGCATTACCGCCACCTACTGTCACGGAGAATAGACTGGACCAACGCTCCAAAAAATAAAAAATAAAATAAAACTAAACTAAATTCTTACAAATAATCGAGTGCGTTCCAAAATTCAAAACCAGTACTAGCAGACCAACGAAACAGACATATTATCATCAGGAAGCACCACCCCCTGACGGAGATGGCGTCACGCCTTTACCCATCATGCCCTCTACGGCCTCCCAACCAAGGTCTTTCACACCCAGGTACTTTTCCGCAACCTTAACAATAATCTTGATTTTTTTTTCAGTCTTCTTAACAGTCTGAGCTGAACAATTTATCACATCTACCATAAACAGCACAAAATCTCTTTTGTTCACTATCAACGAATCACTGGACAGTATAGAGCACCCATCACAAGCCTTAGGCGTAACGTTAGGTGTCACCGGAGGTGCCGGTCTCTCTGAATGACTAGGGAGTCTTTTCACAGCCTCAGCATAGGTAATCCCTTGACTCAACTTTACTTTCTGAATTTCCTCTGCTCTCTTACTGAATCGACAACCACGGTAAGCAGCAACGTGTTCCTCACCACAGTTACAACATCGAAGCTTGGCTTCAGCACCACATTCCCCATACGAATGGTAACCCGCACACCGCCCACACCGTTGTTTCCCAAAGCAAACCGCTGCCACATGTCCAAACTTTTGACATCTAAAACACCTCAACGGCGGAGGAACGTACGGTTTCACAACATAAAGTCTTCATTGGTTATATGAGTTAAGGGGCAAACATTTCCCTTCAAATTTAATCAACACCGACAGGCTGTCACAGCGTACACCATCTCTTGCCGTCTTCAAACGTTTAAATTCTTTTACCCCAGCACCATGCAAATTACCCTGTAATTCTTCAGTGGAGATACTCAAAGGGACCCCACCAATGACCCCTTTACACATCGTATCGCTGTCAAGCAGACTGCAACGAACCAACTTCCCGTCCATTTTGGACATCTTAAGGGCCTTTTCCTGTTGCACACTGTCCTTGCACTGAACAATCAGCTGTTGTGAAAATAAAATACATTTTTTTGTGCTTAGGGTCATTATCCCCTCTTTAAACGGAACTCTGGATCCTGAAGACATGCAATGGTATTTCTTGTTTACAAGGAAGAGGCTTTCTGGGAGTGGGGGAAGGAGAACAGTCTTTGAAACAAAACTCCTCTTATCAGTTTGAGGCAGGCTTGGAGCATGATGAGGAGTCCTGGTGCCTTTCTGTCAGTTTTATGACTTCACAGATTTATGACTGGCAGGGAGACACTAGCCTCTTTGTTCTGGGTGTTAAGCCACAATTTCCCTCCCCCGTCAGCTCTCATGTGAGTTGGAAAATAAGGGTTATGCAGACTGAAAAAAGCAAATGGTATTTCCTGTCTTCTGGCAATAAAGGAGGGACAACAGTCTCTGAAACAAAACCCCCACAGAAGGGTATAAAAAGTGCCCATCCTCCAACAGCAAGGGAGAAGAAGTAAGGACACGGATCAGGTTGTATGTTCTCCCTGTCCCCCTCTCTCCCTGCCTTCTCCCCCCTCCTCCCTTCTTCTCTATATCTCTCTCTTTTTCTCTCACTGTCCACCTTTTTAAAACAAATGTAATGGATGTTAGGAATAGGACAAATGTATTCTGTGACTTTTAACTTATGATTAATTAAACTGGTTTGGAACTTTAAGTGAGCGTCTGTCGTGTTCAGTGTATCTCTCCTTTCTGTTCCAAAGTGAACCAAAAACGAATTCTGGGGCGGATAAGAAAAATACGCCAACAATTGGAGGTCCTACCGAGATGGTTGCACGCGCGGACAGGAAAGGATGAGCCGGAGTCCAGAGCACTGATCAGTGACCGGTCTACACAACAATGAGGTAAGCAGATTACCTGTTTCAACAAAAATCTGAAATTGGACATTAATAGGCAAATTTTAGCTCAGTGTATTGGACTCATTAAGATAAGGATATAAGACAAGTATACGTATACGTGAAGTAAATAATAATACCCAAGTCCCAGGTAAAAACACGCAATGGTCGAGCCACCCAAATGCCGACGGGCGTTTGGAACAGAGGGGTCGGGGTTTTAGAATAAATAAATAATTTATTCGCCGCTGACCCTGTAACTCTGAGACCAAGTTTAACTGTAAACTTACTGGTGTCTAGTTTAAAACAGTGACAATTTAGACTTACTTATAATTCGAGATTGAATAAGTAAGGGCGGGACTGGGGTGAGGAATTGAGGAAAACGCGCTGACTTTCGCTGATAAAATAATCCGAGAGTTCCACCTGGACCAGTTAAAAATAGAATAAAATTAGTCACAGAATACTAAATCCTTTTTTATGTTCTAAAATAATGGTTTCCTGCCATGTCACGTCAGCTTGCCTGCCTCACCTGGGTGGCTTGTCTCTGCTCTCCAAACTGCGCGTGGCTCTCTTTGTCTTTCTCTCTCTGCAGCGCTGTGCTGCTCTGGACCAGTGGCGGAGCTAGACTTTTATTGCTGGGGGGACCGAGAGGGGGCCAAAGCTATAAGGGGTCCACTTACTACGGCACAGTGGGAAAAATGGATTTATCCCAATTTTTTTGGGATTTGTAGACGCTATGAAATTTTGAAACAACATATTTTTCCCTTAAAATGATACAGGCTCTCAGTTTAAATTTTTGATCTGTGATCTAAATATTTTTAAGTTTAGAAACCAAGTGGTTTTCTAAACAGCTTTAGTGTTTGACTTTGTCCACACTCATAAAATACACAATGAAGTACCCAAAAAAAAAAAAATAAATAAATAAATAAATAAAATAATAAATAAAAAATATATATATATATATATATACCGGTAAACTTAAATGGTACATATCGCCCCTTGCTGCTTTACAATTCTGGTTGGTGGTGTGCCTCGTGATTTTTTCAGTGAAAACACTGTGCCTTGGCTCCAAAAAGGTTGAAAAACACTGGTCTAATGAAAATAAACAGTTTAAGTTAATTAGAATGATTTAAAAATATATATATATATATAAAAAAAAATAGCTAAACAAGAGCATGGTTTTGCTAAATTAGGCTGAAAAGTTGGATTAAAAATGTAGAATTAGCTGAAAAAGCTGAAACAGGCTATATACAGAAATTATTAAGTAAAATACCTTGATATCACAATATTTTTTGCCTCAATAAAACCACGGTCCTACTTGTTATTTATTTAATTGTTCCCATACATATCTTTAAAAAATAGGAATTAAAACTGCATATTTCTTGGTGCATTTGTGTGTACAACTGGACCAGTGCTCTGTTTTTATTTATTTATTTTTTTATATAGACGTTTTAATAAGATATAACACCCTGCGGACTGTTGCTCGCTGAGTCTCTCAGCTTCTGCGCAGAGAGGAGCAAGAGCCGCGCGGCTTCTCTCGTCTTCTCCCTGGCTCCCCGTTCTGCGGTTACCCCTGGAGTTCTGGTCGTTGACTCAGGGCTCGGTTCTGTCCAGAGAGCACGGGCACGCGCTCAGAGCTCTGCTGTGCGGCTACCTTCTGAACTCCCGACCCACGGGGAGAGAAAAAAGAGAGGGGCAGATATTCCCGGAGCTTTTGCTAAAAATCTGCTATAAATCATGAAATCATGAAATAACACATTTAGTGTTATTTCTCTACCATATAAATAAACGCTCCTGTATTATTTTTAAATAAACAAATAAATAATGGAGAGGCAATTTGAAAACATGGTGAGTCCAAAAATGGAAGGAGGAAAATAATGATTACTGTATTTTTAGCCTGTATGACATATTTATGGATTGATTTTTCTTCTTAAACTTGTCACAAGCTATCTGAAGATTAAATATGAAACATTGAGGCGCTGAAGTTAGAACAGTTTTATTTAGATACAGCAGTTAATAGAGTAATAAACGAATTCTCCACCTCTTCAGGAGTTGGGGCTGGGTTCCTGAAACACAAGAATAGACATTACGATTAAAACGGTTTACACTTCTCCATTTTAACAGGACTAGATCATTTTCTACAGC
>JBBPBX010091226.1:0-11071 GCA_038048925.1 Garcialebias charrua
AATTTTTATTTTTATTTTTTTATACTTGGAGACTGAATACTTTAATAAATAAAGTAATTTCAGTAAAATTACCCCTTTGTTGTTTTTTTAAAAATTTATATAATACTGCAAAGCAACATGTTGTCAATTTTGTCAAATAAATAAATTAGATTTCTGTTTTTATTTTTGGTTATATCACTAAATTTATCATTATCGTAATAATGCTCTGAAATATCACAATATAATTTTTGAGCCATATCGCCCACCCCTACATGTGACCATTTAAACATGTCGCATGTTAAATATTACAACAGAGTGTCACAGCTGCTTGTTCTGTTGTGCACAGAGAGTTGGACCGTCTCCATGACGACTCGTTTCTAACAGTTTGATGGGATGTTTGATCAAAGCGTATCTGATAAAAACGCAGGGAGTCAGTCGTGCACCGTGAGAGACGTGTTGACCTAAATGGTTGTGATTTAGTGAGGACACCAGCAGGAAGTGGTTTGAGGTTGAGCTGCATGAACTGGTTCTTCTTCTTGGACAAGAAGATGACGTCGTTTCACTTCTTCTTTTTTCCACAATCTAAAGTCTGTTTATTTGAAGGTGTGCTACGGGGTGTGACTGTCACTTCTGACCAGTTTAATCTGCAGATGCATCACTAGTGTTCCAACAGATTGTAGAGTACTTCAATGTAATCGTTGTTCGGGCGCTCTCTCTGTGCGAGTGCTATCGAGGAGCTGTTGCACCAAAATGTGTCGTGTCTTCCAGGTGTCGACCCAGGAGGAGTTCTTCAATCTGTCCCAGTGCCAACTGGTCAATCTCATCAGCCGCGACGAGCTCAACGTGCGCTGCGAGTCCGAAGTCTTCCAGGCGTGTGTGGCCTGGGTGCGCTACGACCAAGAGAACCGCCGGCCGTACGTCCAAGCCTTGCTCCAGGCCGTCCGCTGCCATTCCCTCACCCCCAACTTCCTCCAGACCCAGCTGCAGTCTCTGGACTGGGACCCCCCCTGTAAGGACTACCTGGCCCAGATCTTCCAGGAGCTCACGCTTCACAAACCAACCAAAGCAATTCCTTGCAGAACGCCCAAGGTACCACAGCTCATCTACACAGCAGGGGGTTACTTCCGCCAGTCCCTCAGCTTCCTGGAGGCGTACAACCCGTGTTCAGGGGCGTGGCTGAGGCTGGCGGACCTGCAGGTCCCCCGCAGCGGCCTGGCAGCCTGCGTCATCAGCGGCCTCTTCTACGCCGTGGGCGGCAGAAACAACGCACCTGATGGCAACATGGACTCCAACGCCTTGGACTGCTACAACCCCATGAACAACTGCTGGCGTCCGTGCGCGCCCATGAGCGTTCCCAGGAACCGAATCGGCGTTGGCGTCATCGACGGCATGATCTACGCCGTTGGTGGTTCTCACGGGTGCATTCATCACAACAGCGTGGAAAAGTGAGTCACCTGACGTGCACGACCCTACAGGCACTGCTGCGACATGCACACGGCTGCAGGCACTGCTGCGACGTGCACGGCCCTGCAGGCACTGCTGCGACGTGCACGGCTGCAGGCAGTGACCCTGAACCTTTGTTGAATAGGGCTTTAAAGGTTCACTGACATGATGTTTGAACTATGCATGAAATTGATCAACATTTATATCTTGTATCATTCAACTCTGTTAGTTTGTACAAGCAAAATGATAAATCAATTTAATTTTGATTTAAAAGTGATTTTAAACTTCGCGCCGTGTTTATTCACGGGAAATCCGATTACACGCGAATGCAACATCTGTGACGTAGTATTAGGCAGAGGGCTCTGGTATTAGGTACGTCTCTTGAACGCCCCTTTTACATATTAATGGCGGACAATTTAAAACGCGACGAATTTAGGAATCTAAGTGAAGATTTGAGCTATTTGTCTTCAGTTTGTGAAGCAGAAAATAGTTCAGGTGATGGAACAAGAAACAGCTGGATCTAATTTAGGTCTGCAGCCGTATCAGACTGACCTTCAGGTGGAGCGAGGGGAGGTCCGAGTGGTGCAGCTTAGTTTTGTCCATTCTTGACAAAGTATTTCATCTTTTGGGAAAGTGAAAAGGCTCACTTGTTCACTGATGATATTAGAACACCCAAATGTGACACAACGTAACTGCATTTTTCAAGTAAAAAAAAAAAAGAAAGGCGATCTGCAGACAGACGCAGACTGCCTCTGCCTAATATTACGTCACAGATGTTGCATTCGCGTGTAATCGGATTTCCCGTGAATAAACACGGCACGAAGTTTAAAATCACTTTTAAATCAAAATTAAATTGATTTATCATTTTGCTTGTACAAACGAACAGAGTTGAATGATACAAGATATAAATGTTGATCAATTTCATGCATAGTTCAAACATCATGTCAGTGGACCTTTAACAGATACTCGAGTAATCGACAGATCGAGTCCCAGGACTTCTATCAAGGTTTTTAATTTCACGTCGAGTACTCGTGGTAACGTCATCACGACAGTAGGGGGCGGTGTTGCATAAACTGTTGCAGGTCACATATGATGTAGCACCGGGTCCAATGACCGAACCAGAACCAGCTTCCTCTGACTTGTTTCACAAACAAAAAGCAACAAATATTCATCTGTAGACCTATTAAAAACCTATAAACACAATAATCTCTAAAAGTTAACCTCATTGCGCAGCACTGCGGGCGGTGGTGCGGTGTGGTCGACGCCCCACTGTTTTTTTTTTGGTTCGTTTTTGACGTGCCGCACGTTCCTTTCACTTTTGCAGCTTAACAATAAAAACTAATAGTTTTGTTTTTCCTGTGACTTATCTGCACTATGATAAATGAAAGGAGCATAATGCTCCCAATGTTTTGTTGGTCTTTTTTTTGTAAATGACATTTTTATGCATTTTTATTGAATTTTCATCTTAAGATCCAATGACGTCATCGACTACTCGAGTTCTACTCTAGTTTTTTTTAATGTTAATGTCGAGTTTAAAAATGATGTACTCGTTCAACCCCTATTGTTGACGTCTCTTGGCCTCAGTTCTTCTTGTGGCTCGTCTTCGCTGCAGGACGCAGTCGTCCTGGTCGGCTGCAGGGGAGGAGGGAAGTGGTTCCTAGAAATCTGTTTGGAATAGTTCCTGGAACCACTTCCTCTGTAGATCTGCTCTTTATGTACGTGAAGCGGTGGTCTCAGTCCAGCTCGTAGCTTCAAACTGTCTGGCGCTCTGTGAGCAGGTCACCTCTTCTTCTGTGTTCAGGTATGATCCAGAGAGGGACCAGTGGCATCTGGTCGCCCCCATGTTGACGCGCCGTATAGGTGTCGGTGTTGCTGTGATCAACCGGCTGCTGTACGCCGTCGGTGGCTTTGACGGGGCCAACCGGCTCTGCTCCGGCGAGTGCTACAACCCCGAGAGGGACGAGTGGAGGACCATGGCCCCCATGAACACGCTGCGATCCGGAGCTGGTGAGGAAGAACTTCAAAGAGCTTTGTCATGATGAACTTCACCCTGCCAGCGTGGACACAACTGGTTCACCAGGTGTTCCAGTAACGCTGGTGGTGTCAGGTGCCCCACAATGACCTTTGACCCACAGCTAGAAGCAGCTCAGATCAGTCAGAAAGAGTCTGTTCACTTTAAATTAGTTTTCTCACCATTATTCAGGATGATCATCAATGTGTATGATCATCCTGATTCTCTTCAGTCATCTTCAGAAGAAACGGATGAAAGTCAGAAAGATCTCCAGGTTCACGTTCCTCCGTTGACTTATTGTTCCTGGGTCTGTCTCAAATATTGTTTATGTACAAGTACCATATTTTTCACTGAATAAGTCACAGTTTTTTCATAAATTAGCATTCCTGCGACTTGTACAGTGAAGACTTTTTTTTTTCTTCCATATTTATAACCAGTTTTTGGCTGAGATCTGATGATTTCATTCATTCTGCCATGGAAAATGTTGAACACTACCATTTTCAGCCACTAGAGGGCGCTCGAGTAACATGTTGGTTTGCCATAACAAGTGACCTTGTCTTGCTCCAGAACTCCTGAACATCAGCTGCAGTTCACCGCCCAGATGTGACTGTTAAAGTGCATTTATTAAGTGAAAGTTCGACTGAGACGCACGTTTACTATAATGTTGAGCAAACATTGGGCTCACAGCTGCAGCAGCGCCGCAGCAGCTCTGACAAAACGTTCTGCTTTGATCTAAAGACCCTAAGTCTGGTCCTCTGGACATTCAAAAAAACAAAACAAAGCAAAAATAATTTGTAGAAACGTTTCGTCTTTTGTCATCAGCCAACTGGTTGATCCACTGTGAGAAGGTGCTATTTATAAGACTGAGCTGAATACAGCAGCTCAGACTGAGGAAGTCTTTCGGACGAAAGACGAAACATTTCTACAATTTGTTTACAGTAGTTTAGTTTTTTGAATGTCCAGAGGACCAGACTTGACTTTTTTAGATGTTTCTACCTGGATTATTGAGCAGCATCAGGGTTTTCTGCTTTGAGTTGAAGACTGCGTCGAGGAAAAGGAAACTGTCAGATTTAGGACATCAGATGCGTCTAAATGCATCAACACCTCATCAACTTGTTTGTTTTGATGTGTTTTAATTCTTGAAGCTGCTCTGAGCTCGTTTGATTCAACTATTTAACTCAAAGAATGGATGTAGAATATTTAGCTGTTTGAGTCTTTAATGTCTCGTAGTCCCGATAAGAAGCAGCTCACACAACATTTTACTGACGGCTTGTCTTGTCCTCCATCCTGATCAAGTAATGACATGTTGGAGCCTTTCTCTCCTGCAGGGGTGTGCGCGCTCAACAACCAGATCTTTGTTATGGGAGGATATGACGGCACCAACCAGCTGAACACCGTGGAGCGCTACGACGTGGAAACAGATGCGTGGAGCTTTGCTGCCTCCATGAGGCACAGGCGCAGCGCTCTGGGAGTCACGGCTTTACACGGACGCATCTATGTAATGGGTACGTTATTATATTATGTATAATCATAGTATTATTTCTAATCATTATTTATAATCATATTATTCATAATCATATTATTTATAATCATAATATTATTTATAATATTCCTAATCATATTATTTCTAATCATATTATTTATAATCATATTATTTATAATCATAATATTTATAATCATAATATTTATAATCATATTATTTATAATCATATTAGTGCTAATCAAATTATTTATAATCATATTTATAATCATATTATTTCTAATCGTATTATTTCTAATCATATTATTTCTAATCATAATATTTCTAATCATAATATTATTTATAATCAAAATATTATTTATAATCAAAATATTATTTATAATTGTTTATAATCATATTATTTATAATCATAATATTTATAATCATATTATTTCTAATCATATTTCTAATCATATTATTTCTAATCATATTAATGCTAATCATACAGGTAGTCCCCGATTTACGAGCGCTCTGATCTGCGAGGTTCCAGACTTACGAGCTGCACATTTTTGGAAAAAACGAAAAAAATACTGAGTTTTCATGTGTTTTTTCACTACAGTTAGTTAGTTAAGCATATAAACACACGTTTCCGATCATTTTTATGCACTCAAAAGTAGTTTTTAGATGAAAATAGAGTGTTTTTAGGCGCGCTAGCGAAAACCGTTCCAATTTACGAGCGGATTTCCGGATTTACGAGAGAAATGGCGGCCGTTCCAAATTACGAGATTTCCGGTTTACGAGCGCCTCGTTGTGACGGATCTCGCTCGTAAATCGGGGACTACCTGTATTTCTAATCATGATATTTCTAATCATAATATTATAATCATATTATTTATAATCATATTATTTATAATCATAATGTTTTTTCTAATCATTATTTATAATCATATTATTTATAATCATATTATTTATACTCATATTATTTATCATTATTTATAATCATATTATTTATACTCATAATATTATTTATCATTATTTATAATCATATTAATGCTAATCATATTTCTAATCATAATATTTCTAATCATAATATTATTTATAATCATATTATTTATAATCATATTATTTATAATCATCATTTTTTATATTCATTGTTTATAATCATATTATTTATAATCATATTATTTATAATCGTATTATTTATACCGGTACTCATAATATTATTTATCATTATTTATAATCATAATATTTATAACCATTATTTATAATCATCCATCCATCCATCCATCCATTTTCTTCCTCTTATCCGGGGTCGGGTCGCGGGGGTAGCAGCCTAAGTAGGGAGGCCCAGACTTCCCTCTCCCCAGCCACTTGGAGCAGCTCCTCCGGGGGAATCCCAAGGCGTTCCCAGGCCAGCCGAGAAACATAGTCCCTCCAGCGTGTCCTGGGTCTTCCTCTGGGTCTCCTCCCGGTGGGACATGCCCGGAACACCTCACCAGGGAGGCGTCCAGGAGGCATCCTAACCAGATGCCCGAGCCACCTCAACTGGCTCCTCTCGATGTGGAGAAGCAGCGGCTCTACTCCGAGTCCCTCCCGGATGACTGAGCTTCTCACCCTATCTCTAATGCCTGTTACCCACTGCCCCCTTTGTCGAGCGGCCGAAGCGGCCGGTTTACATTCAAAGTCTATGGAGGAGACGCGTGGAGTCACGGCGAACAAGGAAGCGGCGCGATTCAAGTGATCGAAGCGGCGCGGGGGCAGCCTGCACACGCACGCGCGCGTCGCCGTCGAGCCGCCGACGTCCCAAATGTTGATCTCTGGCGGCTCGACGCATCCGGCAAACAGTCGGGAGAGCCTCGCTATCTGATTACACAACCACAACGGGACTTTTTTCGGACTTTTTAAACTCACCGGATCGAGCCTCCAGGAATTGGAACCAAACTCCGGTAAGAAACGTGGCATTTTTACAGTTGCTGCTGACAGGCTGCTGTCCTCTCCAGTGTAGATCACCCCAAACATAAAAAAAAGTTTTAATCTCATCGAAGACCGTCGGAGGTGCAGTTAAAACAACAACTGAACCCGGAAAACAAGCCAGAGACCCCTCCCTCTGCTACCCCCTAGTGTACGTCATCAGACGGTGTTCAGTGGTTCAGTGGGACCGTGACCAGCGGCAAAAAGGGGACGGCAGGCGCGTTTCGAGTTGTGCAGTGGGGACCAGGCATAAGGGAGAGTCCAGACACCCTGCGGAGAAAACTCATTTCAGCCGCTTGTATCCGAGATCTTGTTCTTTCGGTCACAACCCAAAGCTCATGACCATAGATGAGGGTGGGAACGTAGATCGATCGGTAAATTGAGAGCTTTGCCTTTTGACTCAGCTCTCTCTTCACCACGACAGACCGGTACAGCGCCCGCTTCACTGCGGACGCTGCACCTATCCGCCTATCGATCTCACGCTCCAGTTTTCCCTCATTCGTGAACAAGATCCCGAGATACTTAAACTCCTCCACTTGGGGCAGGACCTCCTCCCCGACCCGGAGAGGGCATGCTACCCTTTTCCGGCTCAAGACCATGGCCTCGGATTTGGAGGAACTGATCCTCATCCCGGCCGCATCACACTCGGCTGCAAACCGCTCCAGTGAAAGCTGTAAATCACGAACTGATGAAGCCAATAGGACCACATCATCTGCAAAAAACAGAGAAGCGATTCTAAGGCCACCAAAACGGATCCTCTCAACACCTTGGCTGCGCCTAGAAATTCTGTCCATAAAAGTTATGAACAGAATCGGTGACAAAGGGCAACCTTGGCGGAGTCCAACTCTCACCGGAAACGAGCCTGACTTACTGCCGGCAATGCGGACCAAGCTCTGACACCGGTCGTACAGGGACCTAACAGCCCTTATCAAAGGGCCTGGTACCCCATACTCCCGGAGTACCCCCCACAGAACCCCCCGAGGGACGCGGTCGAATGCCTTCTCCAAGTCCACAAAGCACATGTAAACTGGTTGGGCAAACTCCCACGCACCCTCCAGGACCCTGCTGAGGGTGTAGAGCTGGTCCAGTGTTCCACGACCAGCACGAAAACCACACTGCTCCTCCTGAATCCGAGGTTCGACTATCCGACGGACCCTCCTCTCCAGAACCCCTGAATAGACCTTACCAGGGAGGCTTAAGAGTGTGATCCCCCTATAGTTGGAACACACCCTACGGTCCCCCTTTTTGAATAGGGGAACCACCACCCCAGTCTGCCAATCCAAGGGAACTGCCCCCGATGTCCACGCGATATTGCAGAGTCGCGTAAGCCAACACAACCCTACAACATCCAGAGCCCTAAGGAACTCCGGGCGAATCTCATAATAATAATAATAATAATGAATTCCATTTATAATGCACTTTTCATTAATAAAAATCTCAAAGTGCTACAAAGTGTAACAAAGCAAAGATCAAAATAAAACAAGTGATAAAATCAAGTAAAATCAATAATGATATCAGCTAAGATCAAAGATAAAATCATGTGGAGGCAGAATAGGCTTGCTTAAAAAGAAAAGTCTTTATGCTGCTTTTAAAGTCAACCAGTGACTGTGGAGCTCTCAGGTAGTCAGGGAGGGAGTTCCACAGGCGGGGGGCAGCCACACAGAATGCTCGGTCTCCCATGGTCCTCAATTTGGTCCGAGGAATATGAAGGAAATTACTGTTCTGTGATCGTAGAGACCGGGTGGATGAATATGGTGCAAGAATGTCCTTTAGATAGTCAGGTGAAGTGCCGTGCAAGCATTGATGTGTAATGAGAGCAGTTTTGTACTGAATTCTGTAGGTGACAGGAAGCCAGAGGTTATGGAGAATGGGTGTAANAATAAGAATAATGAATTCCATTTATAATGCACTTTTCATTAATAAAAATCTCAAAGTGCTACAAAGTGTAACAAAGCAAAGATCAAAATAAAACAAGTGATAAAATCAAATAAAATCAATAATGATATCAGCTAAGATCAAAGATAAAATCATGTGGAGGCAGAATAGGCTTGCTTAAAAAGAAAAGTCTTTATGCTGCTTTTAAAGTCAACCAGTGACTGTGGAGCTCTCAGGTCGTCAGGGAGGGAGTTCCACAGGCGGGGGGCAGCCACACAGAATGCTCGGTCTCCCATGGTCCTCAATTTGGTCCGAGGAATATGAAGGAAATTACTGTTCTGTGATCGTAGAGACCGGGTGGATGAATATGGTGCAAGAATGTCCTTTAGATAATCTGGTGAAGTGCCGTGCAAGCATTGATGTGTAATGAGAGCAGTTTTGTACTGAATTCTGTAGGTGACATCCAGAGCCCTAAGGAACTCTGGGTGAATCTCATCCACCCCTGGAGCCTTGCCACCGCGGAGCTTTTTAACCACCTCGGCGACCTCAGCACCAGAGATCGGAGAACCCGACCCAAAGTCCCCAGGCTCTGCTTCCTCAGTGGAAGACGTGCCAGTAGGATTGAGGAGGTCTTCGAAGTATTCCGCCCACCGACTCACAACATCCCGAGTTGAGGTCAGCAGCACGCCACCTCCACCATAAATGGTGTTGGTCTCGTACCTCTTTCCCCCCCTGAGACGCCGGATGGTGGACCAGAATCGCCTCGAAGCCGTACGGAAGTCATTCTCCATGGCCTCTCCGAACTCCTCCCACGCCCGAGTTTTTGCCTCAGCAACCACCCGAGCCGCATGCCGCTTGGACTGTCGGTACCTATCTGCTGCTTCCGGGGTCCCACAGGCCAAAAAGGCCCAATAGGACTCCTTCTTCAGCCTGACAGCATCCCTCACTGCCGGTGTCCACCACCGGGTTCGAGGGTTGCCACCACGACAGGCACCAACAACCTTGCGGCCACAACTCTGATAAGCTGCCTCGACAATAGAGGCGCGGAACACGGCCCACTCGGACTCCATGTCCCCCGCCTCCCTCGGAACGTGTTCAAAGCTCTCCCGGAGGTGGGAGTTAAAGCTCCGTCTTACGGGAGACTCTGCCAGACGTTCCCAGCAGACCCTCACAATACGTTTGGGTCTGCCAGGTCTGACCGGCATCCTCCCCCACCATCGGAGCCAACTCACCACCAGGTAGTGGTCAGTTGACAGCTCCGCCCCTCTCTTCACCCGAGTGTCCAGGACATGCGGCCGCAGATCAGATGAGACGACAACAAAGTCGATCATTGAACTACGACCTAGGGTGTCCTGGTGCCAAGAGCACATATGGACACCCTTATGCCTGAACATGGTGTTTGTTATGGACAATCCATGACGAGCACAGAAGTCCAACAACAGAACACCACTCGGGTTCAGATCAGGGGGGCCGTTCCTCCCAACCACACCCCTCCAGGTCTCACTGTCATTGCCCACGTGAGCGTTGAAGTCCCCCAGCAGAACAAGGGAGTCCCCAGGAGGCGCACTCTCCAATACCCCCTCCAAGGACTCCAAAAAGGGTGGGTAGTCTGAGCTGCCGTTTGGTGCATAGGCACAAACAACAGTCAGAGCCCGTCCCCCCACACGTAGGCGAAGGGAGGCTACCCTCTCGTTCACCGGGGTGAACCCCAACGTACAGGCACCAAGATGGGGGGCAACAGTATGCCCACTCCTGCTCGGCGCCTCTCACCAGGGGCAACTCCAGAGTGGAAGAGTGTCCAACCCCTCTCAAGGAAACTGGTTCCAGAGCCAGAGCCATGCGTTGAGGTGAGTCCGACTATTTCTAGAACCTCTCAACCTCACACACTAGCTCAGGCTCCTTCCCCACCAGAGAGGTGACATTCCATGTCCCAATGGCCAGCTTCTGTAGCCGAGGATCAGACCGCCAGGGTCCCCGCCCTCGGCCACCACCCATCTCACATTGCACCCATTATTTATAATCATATTATTTATAATCATAATATTTATAACCATATTATTTCTAATCATTATTTCTAATCATTATTTCTAATCATGTTATTTATAATCATGGAGCACGGGATGAACCGATGAATCTGCTCCTGGTCTGCAGTACAGTAGTTAGGATGTTGTCCGGCTCGTTGCAGTGAAGATGGAGCGGCAGCGCTCTTCACTTGCTGCTCGTGCACGTCCCAACCCTCATCTGTGCTCATGACGGGAACTTCCTGAAAACAATGCAAGGACAAAGTCTTAGTAGAGTCTGAGGTGGTTCAGGACACCTCCTCTGGGCTTCAA
>JBBPBX010091229.1:0-13973 GCA_038048925.1 Garcialebias charrua
ACAGCTTTGAGGGAAAAAGACACACTAGAGAATAAGAGTAAATCTGTGGAAACTGAGCTGTCTGCTCATTAATGTGAGATTCGAGCAGAATGCACGTTCACACCTTTTTATTTCACTGGAACAGAAAACGCTGAGTGATTTGAAAAGAACTCTTTCTTTGCTGCAGCTTACAAACAGAATCACACAAAGTTAGATTTATTTCTCTCTGTGCTTATTAATTTGAGAACTGTTGGCGTTTTGTCCCAGTTTATGTACAAAGTACTGTATTATTCTTTGTCAACACTGAATTACTCGTGTTTCCCTGCATTGTTCATCGATAAAGCTGAGTGTATAAAAGGATGGAGCAGGAAGTTGTGGATGGAGAGGAGGTGGAGGAGGAGGGATCGATTTCCTATAGGCTCTTTAATCAGAAGCACTGACACATCTTTAGGGACTCTGTGTGTGTGTGTGTGTGTGTGTGTGTGTGTGTGTGTGTGTGTGCGTGTGTGTGTGTGTGTGTGGGCTTCATGCTACTTTGTGGTGCTGTATTGTATGAAGTGTGTGTGTGTGTGTGTGGGCAAGCAGAGATAGATAGATGAGGCTGCCCAGTAGATGGATGAGTAGAACAACCAGTCGTTCATCATCTGGAGAACAAGGAAGGAAGCCCTGAGATGGAAAAGGGACTCGGGGGGGAAGGAAGGGAGTTGGGGGAGGATGACAATGTTGGAGTAGGAAAGAATGAAGGAGAAAAGAGGAAAATACTGAAAAAGGGAGAAAGGATGAGTGTTAAGATAAAAAAAGTGAAAACTACTGTGTTAAGATGAATAAAGATGGAGGAGGTAGAGAAAGACTGTGGTGACCAAAACAAGAGGAAAGAACATATGTTGATTTAAAAAGTTATGCAGTTGAAGCATCAATACAGAGAAGAAAATTCAAGATTTTATTGGCTAAGTGTGAACAGAAACCATGAACTGAAGCTGGGCATCACAAAAACTGTTCCATGAATCAATGAAGGATCAGTTCCAAGCGGCGCAGGAGAGTGACGTCAGCAGCAACTCTTCCTCTGCTGCATCCAGGACTGTTTGTTACATCCAGGACTGTTTGTTGCATCCAGGACTGTTTGTTACATCCAGGACTGTTTGTTACATCCAGGACTGTTTGTTACATCCAGGACTGTTTGTTACATCCAGGACTGTTTGTTACATCCAGGACTGTTTGTTACATCCAGGACTGTTTGTTACATCCAGGACTGTTTGTTACATCCAGGACTGTTTGTTACATCCAGGACTGTTTGTTACATCCAGGACTGTTTGTTACATCCAGGACTGTTTGTTACATCCAGGACTGTTTGTTACATCCAGGACTGTTTGTTACATCCAGGACTGTTTGTTACATCCAGGACTGTTTGTTACATCCAGGACTGTTTGTTACATCCAGGACTGTTTGTTACATCCAGGACTGTTTGTTACATCCAGGACTGTTTGTTACATCCAGGACTGTTTGTTACATCCAGGACTGTTTGTTGCATCCAGGACTGTTTGTTACATCCAGGACTGTTTGTTACATCCAGGACTGTTTGTTGCATCCAGGACTGTTTGTTGCATCCAGGACTGTTTGTTACATCCAGGACTGTTTGTTACATCCAGGACTGTTTGTTGCATCCAGGACTGTTTGTTACATCCAGGACTGTTTGTTACATCCAGGACTGTTTGTTACATCCAGGACTGTTTGTTGCATCCAGGACTGTTTGTTGCATCCAGGACAGTTTGTTGCATCCAGGACTGTTTGTTGCATCCAGGACTGTTTGTTGCATCCAGGACTGTTTGTTGCATCCAGGACTGTTTGTTACATCCAGGACTGTTTGTTGCATCCAGGACTGTTTGTTACATCCAGGACTGTTTGTTGCATCCAGGACTGTTTGTTGCATCCAGGACTGTTTGTTGCATCCAGGACTGTTTGTTGCATCCAGGACTGTTTGTTGCATCCAGGACTGTTTGTTACATCCAGGACTGTTTGTTACATCCAGGACTGTTTGTTGCATCCAGGACTGTTTGTTACATCCAGGACTGTTTGTTACATCCAGGACTGTTTGTTGCATCCAGGACTGTTTGTTGCATCCAGGACTGTTTGTTACATACAGGACTGTTTGTTACATCCAGGACTGTTTGTTGCATCCAGGACTGTTTGTTACATACAGGACTGTTTGTTACATCCAGGACTTGTTGTTACACCAGGACTGTTTGCTGCATCCAGGACAGTTTGCTGCATCCAGGACTGTTTGTTGCATCCAGGACTGTTTGTTGCATCCAGGACAGTTTGTTGCATCCAGGACTGTTTGTTGCATCCAGGACTGTTTGTTGCATCCAGGACTGTTTGTTGCATCCAGGACTGTTTGTTGCATCCAGGACTGTTTGTTACATCCAGGACTGTTTGTTGCATCCAGGACTGTTTGTTGCATCCAGGACTGTTTGTTGCATCCAGGACTGTTTGTTGCATCCAGGACTGTTTGTTGCATCCAGGACTGTTTGTTACATCCAGGACTGTTTGTTACATCCAGGACTGTTTGTTGCATCCAGGACTGTTTGTTACATCCAGGACTGTTTGTTACATCCAGGACTGTTTGTTACATCCAGGACTGTTTGTTACATCCAGGACTGTTTGTTGCATCCAGGACTGTTTGTTGCATCCAGGACTGTTTGTTGCATCCAGGACTGTTTGTTACATCCAGGACAGTTTGTTACATCCAGGACAGTTTGTTGCATCCAGGACAGTTTGTTGCATCCAGGACTGTTTGTTACATCCAGGACTGTTTGTTACATCCAGGACTGTTTGTTGCATCCAGGACTGTTTGTTACATCCAGGACTGTTTGTTACATCCAGGACTGTTTGTTACATCCAGGACTGTTTGTTGCATCCAGGACTGTTTGTTACATCCAGGACTGTTTGTTACATCCAGGACTGTTTGTTACATCCAGGACTGTTTGTTGCATCCAGGACTGTTTGTTACATACAGGACTGTTTGTTACATCCAGGACTGGTTGTTACACCAGGACTGTTTGCTGCATCCAGGACAGTTTGCTGCATCCAGGACTGTTTGTTGCATCCAGGACTGTTTGTTGCATCCAGGACAGTTTGTTGCATCCAGGACTGTTTGTTACATCCAGGACTGTTTGTTGCATCCAGGACTGTTTGTTACATCCAGGACTGTTTGTTACATCCAGGACTGTTTGTTACATCCAGGACTGTTTGTTACATCCAGGACTGTTTGTTACATCCAGGACTGTTTGTTGCATCCAGGACTGTTTGTTACATCCAGGACTGTTTGTTACATCCAGGACTGTTTGTTACATCCAGGACTGTTTGTTGCATCCAGGACTGTTTGTTACATCCAGGACTGTTTGTTACATCCAGGACTGTTTGTTACATACAGGACTGTTTGTTACATCCAGGACAGTTTGTTGCATCCAGGACTGTTTGTTGCATCCAGGACAGTTTGTTGCATCCAGGACTGTTTGTTACATCCAGGACTGTTTGTTACATCCAGGACAGTTTGTTGCATCCAGGACTGTTTGTTGCATCCAGGACTGTTTGTTGCATCCAGGACTGTTTGTTGCATCCAGGACTGTTTGTTGCATCCAGGACTGTTTGTTACATCCAGGACTGTTTGTTGCATCCAGGACTGTTTGTTGCATCCAGGACTGTTTGTTGCATCCAGGACTGTTTGTTACATCCAGGACTGTTTGTTGCATCCAGGACTGTTTGTTGCATCCAGGACTGTTTGTTGCATCCAGGACTGTTTGTTGCATCCAGGACTGTTTGTTACATCCAGGACTGTTTGTTGCATCCAGGACTGTTTGTTGCATCCAGGACTGTTTGTTACATCCAGGACTGTTTGTTACATCCAGGACTGTTTGTTACATCCAGGACTGTTTGTTGCATCCAGGACTGTTTGTTACATCCAGGACTGTTTGTTGCATCCAGGACTGTTTGTTGCATCCAGGACTGTTTGTTACATACAGGACTGTTTGTTACATACAGGACTGTTTGTTACATACAGGACTGTTTGTTACATCCAGGACTGTTTGTTACATCCAGGACTGTTTGTTACATCCAGGACTGTTTGTTACATCCAGGACTGTTTGTTACATCCAGGACTGTTTGTTGCATACAGGACTGTTTGTTACATCCAGGACTGTTTGTTGCATACAGGACTGTTTGTTACATCCAGGACTGTTTGTTACATCCAGGACTGTTTGTTACATCCAGGACTGTTTGTTACATCCAGGACTGTTTGTTACATCCAGGACTGTTTGTTGCATCCAGGACTGTTTGTTACATCCAGGACTGTTTGTTGCATCCAGGACTGTTTGTTACATCCAGGACTGTTTGTTACATCCAGGACTGTTTGTTACATCCAGGACTGTTTGTTGCATCCAGGACTGTTTGTTGCATCCAGGACTGTTTGTTGCATCCAGGACTGTTTGTTGCATCCAGGACTGTTTGTTGCATCCAGGACTGTTTGTTGCATCCAGGACTGTTTGTTGCATCCAGGACTGTTTGTTGCATCCAGGACTGTTTGTTGCATCCAGGACTGTTTGTTACATCCAGGACTGTTTGTTGCATCCAGGACTGTTTGTTGCATCCAGGACTGTTTGTTGCATCCAGGACAGTTTGTTGCATCCAGGACAGTTTGTTGCATCCAGGACTGTTTGTTACATCCAGGACTGTTTGTTACATCCAGGACTGTTTGTTGCATCCAGGACTGTTTGTTACATCCAGGACTGTTTGTTGCATCCAGGACTGTTTGTTACATCCAGGACTGTTTGTTACATCCAGGACAGTTTGTTGCATCCAGGACTGTTTGTTGCATCCAGGACAGTTTGTTGCATCCAGGACTGTTTGTTGCATCCAGGACTGTTTGTTACATCCAGGACAGTTTGTTGCATCCAGGACTGTTTGTTGCATCCAGGACAGTTTGTTGCATCCAGGACTGTTTGTTGCATCCAGGACTGTTTGTTGCATCCAGGACTGTTTGTTACATCCAGGACTGTTTGTTGCATCCAGGACTGTTTGTTGCATCCAGGACTGTTTGTTGCATCCAGGACTGTTTGTTACATCCAGGACTGTTTGTTACATCCAGGACTGTTTGTTGCATCCAGGACTGTTTGTTACATCCAGGACTGTTTGTTACATCCAGGACTGTTTGTTACATCCAGGACTGTTTGTTGCATCCAGGACTGTTTGTTGCATCCAGGACTGTTTGTTGCATCCAGGACTGTTTGTTGCATCCAGGACTGTTTGTTACATCCAGGACTGTTTGTTACATCCAGGACTGTTTGTTACATCCAGGACTGTTTGTTGCATCCAGGACTGTTTGTTACATCCAGGACTGTTTGTTACATCCAGGACTGTTTGTTACATCCAGGACTGTTTGTTACATCCAGGACTGTTTGTTACATCCAGGACTGTTTGTTACATCCAGGACAGTTTGTTACATCCAGGACTGTTTGCACGTTCACACCTTTTTATTTCACTGGAACAGAAAACGCTGAGTGATTTGAAAAGAACTCTTTCTTTGCTGCAGCTTACAAACAGAATCACACAAAGTTAGATTTATTTCTCTCTGTGCTTATTAATTTGAGAACTGTTGGCGTTTTGTCCCAGTTTATGTACAAAGTACTGTATTATTCTTTGTCAACACTGAATTACTCGTGTTTCCCTGCATTGTTCATCGATAAAGCTGAGTGTATAAAAGGATGGAGCAGGAAGTTGTGGATGGAGAGGAGGTGGAGGAGGAGGGATCGATTTCCTATAGGCTCTTTAATCAGAAGCACTGACACATCTTTAGGGACTCTGTGTGTGTGTGTGTGTGTGTGTGTGTGTGTGTGTGTGTGTGTGTGCGTGTGTGTGTGTGTGTGTGGGCTTCATGCTACTTTGTGGTGCTGTATTGTATGAAGTGTGTGTGTGTGTGTGTGGGCAAGCAGAGATAGATAGATGAGGCTGCCCAGTAGATGGATGAGTAGAACAACCAGTCGTTCATCATCTGGAGAACAAGGAAGGAAGCCCTGAGATGGAAAAGGGACTCGGGGGGGAAGGAAGGGAGTTGGGGGAGGATGACAATGTTGGAGTAGGAAAGAATGAAGGAGAAAAGAGGAAAATACTGAAAAAGGGAGAAAGGATGAGTGTTAAGATAAAAAAAGTGAAAACTACTGTGTTAAGATGAATAAAGATGGAGGAGGTAGAGAAAGACTGTGGTGACCAAAACAAGAGGAAAGAACATATGTTGATTTAAAAAGTTATGCAGTTGAAGCATCAATACAGAGAAGAAAATTCAAGATTTTATTGGCTAAGTGTGAACAGAAACCATGAACTGAAGCTGGGCATCACAAAAACTGTTCCATGAATCAATGAAGGATCAGTTCCAAGCGGCGCAGGAGAGTGACGTCAGCAGCAACTCTTCCTCTGCTGCATCCAGGACTGTTTGTTACATCCAGGACTGTTTGTTGCATCCAGGACTGTTTGTTACATCCAGGACTGTTTGTTACATCCAGGACTGTTTGTTGCATCCAGGACTGTTTGTTACATCCAGGACTGTTTGTTACATCCAGGACTGTTTGTTGCATCCAGGACTGTTTGTTGCATCCAGGACTGTTTGTTACATCCAGGACTGTTTGTTGCATCCAGGACTGTTTGTTGCATCCAGGACTGTTTGTTGCATCCAGGACTGTTTGTTACATCCAGGACTGTTTGTTACATCCAGGACTGTTTGTTACATCCAGGACTGTTTGTTACATCCAGGACTGTTTGTTGCATCCAGGACTGTTTGTTACATCCAGGACTGTTTGTTACATCCAGGACTGTTTGTTGCATCCAGGACTGTTTGTTACATCCAGGACTGTTTGTTGCATCCAGGACTGTTTGTTACATCCAGGACTGTTTGTTACATCCAGGACTGTTTGTTGCATCCAGGACTGTTTGTTGCATCCAGGACTGTTTGTTACATACAGGACTGTTTGTTACATCCAGGACTGTTTGTTGCATCCAGGACTGTTTGTTACATACAGGACTGTTTGTTACATCCAGGACTTGTTGTTACACCAGGACTGTTTGCTGCATCCAGGACTGTTTGTTGCATCCAGGACTGTTTGTTGCATCCAGGACTGTTTGTTGCATCCAGGACTGTTTGTTGCATCCAGGACTGTTTGTTGCATCCAGGACTGTTTGTTACATCCAGGACTGTTTGTTGCATCCAGGACTGTTTGTTACATCCAGGACTGTTTGTTGCATCCAGGACTGTTTGTTGCATCCAGGACTGTTTGTTGCATCCAGGAGTTTGTTGCATCCAGGACAGTTTGTTGCATCCAGGACTGTTTGTTACATCCAGGACTGTTTGTTACATCCAGGACTGTTTGTTGCATCCAGGACTGTTTGTTGCATCCAGGACTGTTTGTTACATCCAGGACTGTTTGTTGCATCCAGGACTGTTTGTTGCATCCAGGACTGTTTGTTACATACAGGACTGTTTGTTACATCCAGGACTGTTTGTTGCATCCAGGACTGTTTGTTACATACAGGACTGTTTGTTACATCCAGGACTGTTTGTTACATCCAGGACTGTTTGTTGCATCCAGGACAGTTTGCTGCATCCAGGACTGTTTGTTGCATCCAGGACTGTTTGTTGCATCCAGGACAGTTTGTTGCATCCAGGACTGTTTGTTGCATCCAGGACTGTTTGTTGCATCCAGGACTGTTTGTTGCATCCAGGACTGTTTGTTGCATCCAGGACTGTTTGTTACATCCAGGACTGTTTGTTGCATCCAGGACTGTTTGTTGCATCCAGGACTGTTTGTTGCATCCAGGACAGTTTGTTGCATCCAGGACTGTTTGTTGCATCCAGGACTGTTTGTTACATCCAGGACTGTTTGTTACATCCAGGACTGTTTGTTGCATCCAGGACTGTTTGTTACATCCAGGACTGTTTGTTACATCCAGGACTGTTTGTTACATCCAGGACTGTTTGTTACATCCAGGACTGTTTGTTGCATCCAGGACTGTTTGTTGCATCCAGGACTGTTTGTTGCATCCAGGACTGTTTGTTGCATCCAGGACTGTTTGTTACATCCAGGACAGTTTGTTGCATCCAGGTCTGTTTGTTGCATCCAGGACAGTTTGTTGCATCCAGGACTGTTTGTTACATCCAGGACTGTTTGTTGCATCCAGGACTGTTTGTTGCATCCAGGACTGTTTGTTACATCCAGGACTGTTTGTTACATCCAGGACTGTTTGTTGCATCCAGGACTGTTTGTTACATCCAGGACTGTTTGTTACATCCAGGACTGTTTGTTACATCCAGGACTGTTTGTTGCATCCAGGACTGTTTGTTACATCCAGGACTGTTTGTTACATCCAGGACTGTTTGTTGCATCCAGGACTGTTTGTTACATCCAGGACTGTTTGTTGCATCCAGGACTGTTTGTTACATCCAGGACTGTTTGTTACATCCAGGACTGTTTGTTACATCCAGGACTGTTTGTTACATCCAGGACTGTTTGTTACATCCAGGACTGTTTGTTACATCCAGGACTGTTTGTTACATCCAGGACTGTTTGTTACATCCAGGACTGTTTGTTACATCCAGGACTGTTTGTTACATCCAGGACTGTTTGTTACATCCAGGACTGTTTGTTACATCCAGGACTGTTTGTTACATCCAGGACTGTTTGTTACATCCAGGACTGTTTGTTACATCCAGGACTGTTTGTTACATCCAGGACTGTTTGTTACATCCAGGACTGTTTGTTACATCCAGGACTGTTTGTTGCATCCAGGACTGTTTGTTGCATCCAGGACTGTTTGTTGCATCCAGGACTGTTTGTTGCATCCAGGACTGTTTGTTGCATCCAGGACTGTTTGTTGCATCCAGGACTGTTTGTTACATCCAGGACAGTTTGTTGCATCCAGGACTGTTTGTTGCATCCAGGACTGTTTGTTGCATCCAGGACTGTTTGTTACATCCAGGACTGTTTGTTGCATCCAGGACTGTTTGTTGCATCCAGGACTGTTTGTTGCATCCAGGACTGTTTGTTACATCCAGGACTGTTTGTTGCATCCAGGACTGTTTGTTGCATCCAGGACTGTTTGTTACATCCAGGACTGTTTGTTACATCCAGGACTGTTTGTTACACCAGGACTGTTTGTTGCATCCAGGACAGTTTGCTGCATCCAGGACTGTTTGTTGCATCCAGGACTGTTTGTTGCATCCAGGACAGTTTGTTGCATCCAGGACTGTTTGTTACATCCAGGACTGTTTGTTGCATCCAGGACTGTTTGTTACATCCAGGACTGTTTGTTGCATCCAGGACTGTTTGTTACATCCAGGACTGTTTGTTACATCCAGGACTGTTTGTTACATCCAGGACTGTTTGTTGCATCCAGGACTGTTTGTTACATCCAGGACTGTTTGTTACATCCAGGACTGTTTGTTACATCCAGGACTGTTTGTTGCATCCAGGACTGTTTGTTACATCCAGGACTGTTTGTTACATCCAGGACTGTTTGTTACATCCAGGACTGTTTGTTACATCCAGGACTGTTTGTTGCATCCAGGACTGTTTGTTGCATCCAGGACTGTTTGTTGCATCCAGGACTGTTTGTTACATCCAGGACTGTTTGTTACATCCAGGACTGTTTGTTACATCCAGGACTGTTTGTTACATCCAGGACTGTTTGTTGCATCCAGGACTGTTTGTTGCATCCAGGACTGTTTGTTGCATCCAGGACTGTTTGTTGCATCCAGGACTGTTTGTTACATCCAGGACTGTTTGTTGCATCCAGGACTGTTTGTTGCATCCAGGACTGTTTGTTACATCCAGGACTGTTTGTTACATCCAGGACTGTTTGTTACATCCAGGACTGTTTGTTGCATCCAGGACTGTTTGTTACATCCAGGACTGTTTGTTGCATCCAGGTCTGTTTGTTGCATCCAGGACTGTTTGTTACATACAGGACTGTTTGTTACATACAGGACTGTTTGTTACATACAGGACTGTTTGTTACATCCAGGACTGTTTGTTACATCCAGGACTGTTTGTTACATCCAGGACTGTTTGTTACATCCAGGACTGTTTGTTACATCCAGGACTGTTTGTTGCATCCAGGACTGTTTGTTACATCCAGGACTGTTTGTTACATCCAGGACTGTTTGTTACATCCAGGACTGTTTGTTACATCCAGGACTGTTTGTTACATCCAGGACTGTTTGTTACATCCAGGACTGTTTGTTACATCCAGGACTGTTTGTTACATCCAGGACTGTTTGTTACATCCAGGACTGTTTGTTGCATCCAGGACTGTTTGTTACATACAGGACTGTTTGTTACATCCAGGACTTGTTGTTACACCAGGACTGTTTGCTGCATCCAGGACAGTTTGCTGCATCCAGGACTGTTTGTTGCATCCAGGACTGTTTGTTGCATCCAGGACAGTTTGTTGCATCCAGGACTGTTTGTTGCATCCAGGACTGTTTGTTGCATCCAGGACTGTTTGTTGCATCCAGGACTGTTTGTTGCATCCAGGACTGTTTGTTACATCCAGGACTGTTTGTTGCATCCAGGACTGTTTGTTGCATCCAGGACTGTTTGTTGCATCCAGGACTGTTTGTTGCATCCAGGACTGTTTGTTGCATCCAGGACTGTTTGTTACATCCAGGACTGTTTGTTACATCCAGGACTGTTTGTTGCATCCAGGACTGTTTGTTACATCCAGGACTGTTTGTTACATCCAGGACTGTTTGTTGCATCCAGGACTGTTTGTTACATCCAGGACTGTTTGTTGCATCCAGGACTGTTTGTTGCATCCAGGACTGTTTGTTGCATCCAGGACTGTTTGTTGCATCCAGGACTGTTTGTTACATCCAGGACAGTTTGTTGCATCCAGGTCTGTTTGTTGCATCCAGGACAGTTTGTTGCATCCAGGACTGTTTGTTACATCCAGGACTGTTTGTTGCATCCAGGACTGTTTGTTGCATCCAGGACTGTTTGTTACATCCAGGACTGTTTGTTACATCCAGGACTGTTTGTTGCATCCAGGACTGTTTGTTGCATCCAGGACTGTTTGTTACATCCAGGACTGTTTGTTGCATCCAGGACTGTTTGTTGCATCCAGGACTGTTTGTTACACAGGACTGTTTGTTACATCCAGGACTGTTTGTTACACCAGGACTGTTTGCTGCATCCAGGACAGTTTGCTGCATCCAGGACTGTTTGTTGCATCCAGGACTGTTTGTTGCATCCAGGACAGTTTGTTGCATCCAGGACTGTTTGTTACATCCAGGACTGTTTGTTGCATCCAGGACTGTTTGTTACATCCAGGACTGTTTGTTGCATCCAGGACTGTTTGTTACATCCAGGACTGTTTGTTACATCCAGGACTGTTTGTTACATCCAGGACTGTTTGTTGCATCCAGGACTGTTTGTTGCATCCAGGACTGTTTGTTACATCCAGGACTGTTTGTTACATCCAGGACTGTTTGTTGCATCCAGGACTGTTTGTTACATCCAGGACTGTTTGTTACATCCAGGACTGTTTGTTACATACAGGACTGTTTGTTACATCCAGGACAGTTTGTTGCATCCAGGACTGTTTGTTGCATCCAGGACAGTTTGTTGCATCCAGGACTGTTTGTTGCATCCAGGACTGTTTGTTACATCCAGGACAGTTTGTTGCATCCAGGACTGTTTGTTGCATCCAGGACTGTTTGTTGCATCCAGGACTGTTTGTTGCATCCAGGACTGTTTGTTGCATCCAGGACTGTTTGTTGCATCCAGGACTGTTTGTTGCATCCAGGACTGTTTGTTGCATCCAGGACTGTTTGTTGCATCCAGGACTGTTTGTTGCATCCAGGACTGTTTGTTGCATCCAGGACTGTTTGTTGCATCCAGGACTGTTTGTTACATCCAGGACTGTTTGTTACATCCAGGACTGTTTGTTGCATCCAGGACTGTTTGTTACATCCAGGACTGTTTGTTACATCCAGGACTGTTTGTTACATCCAGGACTGTTTGTTGCATCCAGGACTGTTTGTTACATCCAGGACTGTTTGTTGCATCCAGGTCTGTTTGTTGCATCCAGGACTGTTTGTTACATACAGGACTGTTTGTTACATACAGGACTGTTTGTTACATACAGGACTGTTTGTTACATCCAGGACTGTTTGTTACATCCAGGACTGTTTGTTACATCCAGGACTGTTTGTTACATCCAGGACTGTTTGTTACATCCAGGACTGTTTGTTGCATCCAGGACTGTTTGTTACATCCAGGACTGTTTGTTGCATCCAGGACTGTTTGTTACATCCAGGACTGTTTGTTACATCCAGGACTGTTTGTTACATCCAGGACTGTTTGTTACATCCAGGACTGTTTGTTACATCCAGGACTGTTTGTTGCATCCATGACTGTTTGTTACATCCAGGACTGTTTGTTGCATCCAGGACTGTTTGTTACATCCATGGACTGTTTGTTACATCCAGGACTGTTTGTTACATCCAGGACTGTTTGTTACATCCAGGACTGTTTGTTACATCCAGGACTGTTTGTTGCATCCAGGACTGTTTGTTGCATCCAGGACTGTTTGTTACATCCAGGACTGTTTGTTGCATCCAGGACTGTTTGTTGCATCCAGGACTGTTTGTTGCATCCAGGACTGTTTGTTGCATCCAGGACTGTTTGTTGCATCCAGGACAGTTTGTTGCATCCAGGACTGTTTGTTGCATCCAGGACTGTTTGTTACATCCAGGACTGTTTGTTGCATCCAGGACTGTTTGTTGCATCCAGGACTGTTTGTTGCATCCAGGACTGTTTGTTGCATCCAGGACTGTTTGTTACATCCAGGACTGTTTGTTGCATCCAGGACTGTTTGTTGCATCCAGGACTGTTTGTTACATCCAGGACTGTTTGTTGCATCCAGGACTGTTTGTTGCATCCAGGACTGTTTGTTACATCCAGGACTGTTTGTTGCATCCAGGACTGTTTGTTGCATCCAGGACTGTTTGTTGCATCCAGGACTGTTTGTTGCATCCAGGACTGTTTGTTGCATCCAGGACTGTTTGTTACATCCAGGACTGTTTGTTACATCCAGGACTGTTTGTTACATACAGGACTGTTTGTTACATCCAGGACTGTTTGTTACATCCAGGACTGTTTGTTACATCCAGGACTGTTTGTTACATCCAGGACTGTTTGTTGCATCCAGGACTGTTTGTTGCATCCAGGACTGTTTGTTGCATCCAGGACTGTTTGTTGCATCCAGGACTGTTTGTTGCATCCAGGACTGTTTGTTGCATCCAGGACTGTTTGTTGCATCCAGGACTGTTTGTTACATCCAGGACTGTTTGTTACATCCAGGACTGTTTGTTGCATCCAGGACTGTTTGTTACATCCAGGACTGTTTGTTGCATCCAGGACTGTTTGTTGCATCCAGGACTGTTTGTTACATCCAGGACTGTTTGTTACATCCAGGACTGTTTGTTGCATCCAGGACTGTTTGTTACATCCAGGACTGTTTGTTGCATCCAGGACTGTTTGTTGCATCCAGGACTGTTTGTTGCATCCAGGACTGTTTGTTGCATCCAGGACTGTTTGTTGCATCCAGGACTGTTTGTTGCATCCAGGACTGTTTGTTGCATCCAGGACTGTTTGTTACATCCAGGACTGTTTGTTGCATCCAGGACTGTTTGTTACATCCAGGACTGTTTGTTGCATCCAGGACTGTTTGTTGCATCCAGGACTGTTTGTTGCATCCAGGACTGTTTGTTGCATCCAGGACAGTTTGTTGCATCCAGGACTGTTTGTTACATCCAGGACTGTTTGTTGCATCCAGGACTGTTTGTTACATCCAGGACTGTTTGTTGCATCCAGGACTGTTTGTTACATCCAGGACTGTTTGTTGCATCCAGGTCTGTTTGTTGCATCCAGGACTGTTTGTTGCATCCAGGA
>JBBPBX010091230.1:0-13972 GCA_038048925.1 Garcialebias charrua
GATTCTCGATCTGTCGTCGTTCAACAAATCGATAGTAAAGAGGGGTTTTCACATGCTGACTATGAAACAGCTGTTGAAAAACATAAAGCAGAACGACTTCTTCACCTCACTCGACCTGCGGGACGCTTATTGGCACATACCAATAGTTCCAA
Source organism: Garcialebias charrua (assembly GCA_038048925.1). NCBI lineage: Eukaryota > Metazoa > Chordata > Actinopteri > Cyprinodontiformes > Rivulidae > Garcialebias > Garcialebias charrua. Next base: position 153 of record JBBPBX010091230.1, read on the forward strand.
AACACAGGAAGTTCCTGCGCTTCTCCTTCGAGGAAGCTCAGTTCGAGTTCGAGAGGCTACCCTTCGGCTACTCGTTAGCCCCGCGCACTTTCACGAGATGCGTTGGGACAGCACTCCAGCCGCTGCGCACAGCTGGAATGAGAATTTTCTTTTACCTCGACGATCTGCTTCTGTTAAGCAGCTCGAGGCAGGAGGCTGCAGCTCAAACCAAAGTTTTAGCGGAGCACTTGTTAAAACTGGGGTTTTCAATCAACTGGGAGAAGAGCTCCCCCCTCCCAGATCAAAGGATTATTTATCTGGGGGTAGAACTCAACTCGTGCACGATGAGAGCTCGCCTTTCCGAGCAGAGAGCGCACGACCTGGCAACTCAGCTGTCGCGAGTCAGACCAGGGAAAATTGTGACAGCGGCGACCATCATGCGGCTTCTGGGGCTGATGGCGGCCGGTCACGTGGTCGTGGAGTTAGGGTTGTTGCATATGAGGACGACGCAACGTTGGTTTGCCCACCTGCACGTAGATCCGGTGCACCAAAAGAGGCGGATGATCAGAGTTCCCCCCTCCGTGGAAGCCGATTTACGTCACTGGGGGAATCCTCTGACGTTGTCAGAGGGAGTCTCCATGACCACACCTACGTCTCATGTCCCAGTCTTCACAGACGCCTCCCTGATGGGCTGGGGGGCGACGTGTCTGGGTCAAACGGTGGGGGCGAGGTGGCCAGAACACACTCACCTCCACATAAACGTTTTGGAGCTTTTGACGGTTTACAAAGTAGTGCAGCACTTTGCTCCCCTGCTCCGAGACCAACATGTACTGATCCACACCGACAACCAGGTGGCAGCATCGTACATAAATCGACAAGGCGGCGTCCGCTCAGCCCAGCTGCTGGACGTGGCGAAGCAGCTTCTGCTCTGGGCTCACCAGAACCTGCGCTCTCTGCGAGCAGTGTACATTCCTGGTGTTCTGAACAGAGGAGCGGACATCATGTCGAGGGGGGGCCACGTCAGGGAGACTGGGCTCTACACCCCGACATAATAACACAAATCTGGTCCAGGTTCGGGCAACCGAGCGTGGACCTGTTTGCATCCCGGGAGAACGCGCAGTGTCCACTGTGGTTCTCTCTGAGCTCGAAGGACGACCCTCCTCTGGGAGTGGACGCTTTTGCGCACAGCTGGTGGCCAGAGAAACTACTATACGCGTTTCCACCTGTGGCTCTCGTCCCACGCGTCCTGGAGCGAGTCCAGAGGGAGAAGCTGTCAGTCATCCTGATAGCTCCGGAGCGCAAATACGCGCTGTGGTTCCCGGTCCTCCAGCAGCTGTTGTGGGACGAACCCCTGCAGCTGCCGTGGAGAGAGGATGCGCTGCTACAGGCAGAAGGGGCGATCACGCACCCTCCAGAAATAGGCCAGCCCCTGTGGGCTTGGAGGCTGAGCGGAACCGTTTAACTCGTCTGGGCCTGTCGCCAGCCGTGGTAAAAACTATTCAAGACGCGCGCGCGACGTCCACAACAACTGTGTACGCGTCAAAATGGGCGGCTTTCCAGCGCTGGTGCACTGAAAGAGGTGTCGACCCCACATCATGTGAGCTGAGATGCATGTTGTCATTCCTTCAGCTGTTGCTGGATAGGAATTTGGCTTACAATACCATTAAAGTATATGCGGCTGCTATTTCCTCATGTCACGAAGGCTTTGGTGGCAGTACGTTATTTAATCAAACGCTGTTGAAGCGTTTTCTGCAAAGGGTGCGCAGACGTAAACCAGTGAGGCGTGACCTCTCACCTCAGTGGGATTTGTCCCTGGTTTTAGGCGCCCTGATCAAAGCTCCTTTTGAACCTCTGAACAACGTGTCACTGAAGTTTCTGTCACTCAAAACTGCACTCTTACTGGCTCTGACGTCAGCAAAGAGAGTGAGTGATTTGTGTGCGCTGTCTGTGGCCTCATCATGTTTACAGATCCAACAAGATGGAAGCTCCGCCACTTTAAGGCCCAACCCAGCTTTTATGCCCAAAAATTTAAACACGGCATTTAAATCAAGGCAAATTATTTTGAATGGGTTCCATCTTCCTCCTCACTCCACAGAGGAGGAGAGAGAACAACATTTGTTGTGTCTTGTCCGTGCACTACAATGTTATGTGTCACGAACGGCCAATCTACGCAAATCCAAAGTTTGTTCATCCACTACAGGGACAGCTCTGTGGGGCGAGCTCTGTCATCCCAGCGGCTCTCACACTGGCTGTGTGAAGCCATCTCAGAAGCTTACAGAGTGTGTGGAGCAGAACCTCCTCAGACGCTACGTGCTCATTCTACACGGGCGTTGGCGTCTTCTGCAGCTTTACATGGTGGGATGACAGTAAGCGATATATGCTTGGCGGCCTCGTGGGCCACGCCCTGCACCTTCATAAGATATTACCTGCGTGACATGTCAGGTCCCTCCATGACTAATTCAGTCCTGGGAGTTATGGATTAGCAGGGAAATGTTTTTCATGTGGTGTGCCACTCCACCTGCCTCTGTGCAGGATGTGTGAGTGTTGCTATCAGTCTCAGGGCTCTGAGATTGAGTTTGTTTTAAAAAAAAAAAAAAAAAACACAAAACATTATAAACATTGTTTGTGTGGCTGCGGTGCAGCTGTCACGAGCCTGTCAGGTCACAGTGTAGGCCTGCAGGCTCATCCGTCAGTCACCAACGCCCTCTTCTGGTGCGTCGTGACGTGGAACGCACGGATGACGTGTGAGGAAGGACGGAGGTGTGTTTGGGTGAGCAAGGACTTCATGCTTGGGCTGGACCCAATGGGGCATGGACTACATCCTGCTACGCCCTTTATCCAATAGGAGCTAAAGGGCGAGCTATACGAAGTATAACGTTGGTTACGTATTGTAACCCCAGATTATACGAGTATAGCGAGCCCTTTAGCTATGTGGGCCCCATTGGCTCTTGGACGGCTGAATGATGAGCTGTTCGAGGCAGTGCCTTCCGTGTGGTGGAGTTATATACACACGGGGCGGGCCCACACTGTAGGTGGGCGTGGACTAAAAGGTTATTCAGTATGACGCTGACGCGGGGGGAAGATATCCAATACATAGTTCCCAGACACGCCCCAGTATTGCGCAATAGCCGCGGCCGCACCATATGTATAGGCAGAAGAAAGGCAAGATGGCGACAGCAGACACGAACAACCAGAGCAAATTATACGGACCAAAACACGAGCCACCCCACAGCTTCACCAAGGAACAAGAGAAAATGGCAGTGGTCGGAGATAAATGAGTTTGAGAAAGAAATCATGGCAGACGAATCGGACAACTAGTCACAAAGTAGTTACTCTGATATCATTAATTATTTAATTACTACAAGGAGCGCACACCGGCTTCACAGCGCAGAGCTTCACAGCTTTAAATCCACAAAAGATGTGTAAACTGTCTCAATCATATCTAACCAGCTAAATAAAGGTTTAACTAAAATAACACACAGCCAGCACAAGCAGTCCAAGCTGAACACGACCAGAACCAGCACTTTTGAGTGTTACCGTGTTGGAGGTTAGCATAGAGTTAGCACTGGAGCCGAGGGTCCGTAGAACTCAGGTCAGACGGCGTGGAACCGTCGCGGTTGCGGGGGCACGTCCCATGGGACCGACGCGTCGCCCGCACGACTTGGCTCCAGTCCTCCTTTCCCCACTGGGGTGGTCTCCATGCCGGTCCGGAGGACCGGCTGGACCGTGAGGAGGCCATTGTTGCGTTAGCGAGATGCTAAGCTAACCACAGCATGCAAGACCGTACCGCTAATAAAAAAAAAAAAAACAGCTCTAACACACAGACAGTTGTACTCTAACATTGTTTCACAAAATGATTTATGTAGAATATTTTGTTTACCGGCCAAAAGCAGATGTCTTCAGAGCAGATCCAAGCAGAGTTGGGGCTGCAAGCTGCAGCTGTGAGCTCCTCCGATGAGATAAATCCTTCATGTTTACTTTTTTTTTTGATTGAGTGAAACCTGCGCGTTGCCCAAACGTCTACCCGACTGGAACACCCACTGACACAACACGAAGTAACCATTGTAATTAATTAGAAATTAACAAAAAAAACAACGTGAAAAAAGTACATCCATTAGAACGCGCTCAAACTGCAGCTAAAGCCCCTTTTCCACCGGTCGGCTCGGGTCGGTTATGACGTCATATGTGCGTCGCAGAGACCCCCTTTCATCCTTCCCCACCGGATATTCCGTGCTGCGCCGCGCCAGATTTCTTGAGATTTTCGGGCTGGTTTCAGAGGTGTACCGAGGCGAGCCCACCCGCTCCGGAAGGAGGAAGGAGGAGACTCGAGCTGTTTTCACGGAAGCGAGGGAGGCAGGACTTTACATGATAAACACGGTAAAAACAATTATTTGTTTTTAAATTTATAGCAAAGATGGGTCTTCAGCTGAACGTGTCCTTAATAAAATCACGTATTGCTCAAAACTGCAGGATTTTAAAAAGTAGGTTCGCCACGAGCCGAACGCGCGCGGGCGGCTTTATGTCTTTAAAATGTAGCTCAATGAACAGATATAAAATATATTTCATAGCTGACTTTATAGTACGAGGGCTCCTGAGCTCAACCACGCTTTAATATTGTCACGTAGTGGTCAAATCTGCTGCATTTAAAGTAGTTTCGCTTTGACTTCTTCCAAACCTGTGCTTGCACAACGAAAATAAATTATAAAAATTCGAATTTTATTTCAAATAACTCCAACAGGATACAGTCAGTATATAAACATGTTGTGATCACACAGTATTTTTTTGAAAAATATCAGCCATGTGGTTTTTGAGTAAATTGATGATATGTGATACAAAGTACAAGGGATAAAAATAATGGAGGTAGGTTGACACATTTATGTCTATAAAACTTTGAATTTTATTTCAAATAACTCCAACAGGATACAGTCGGTATATAAACATGTTGTGATCACACTGAATTTTTTTGAGAAATATCAACCATGTGGTTTTTGATAAAATTGATTATATGTGATACAAAGTACAAGGGAGAAAACTAATGGAGATAGCTTGATGACACATTTATGTCTATAAAACATTGAATTTTATTTCAAATAACTCCAACAGGATACAGTCAGTAGATGAACATGTTGTGATCACACTGTGTTGTTTAAAAAAAAAAAAAACAGTTTCTGGACTAAATTAATCACATTTTTCTTTTACAGTCAACAGAAGAAAATCACCAGAATTCAACAACCTGTGTCATCTTCTGGAGGAAGCCGTGAGACACCAGATGGAAATTTGTTACTTCACTTCAAACTTTTCCTATTAAACGTTATATTTTCTTAAGTGGTGTCCTCGAACATTCAATTTCCTAAACTTTTTTTACAATGAGAAGTGTGTATAGTGTTTAAATCCATACTGGAAGTTAAGAGAACTTTAAAGAATCATAAGATAAAGATTATTAGAATCTGCTCAACTGTTATTACGTTATAAATTATTTGGTTCTAGGATGAAGTCATACAAAAAAAGTCAAAAATTAAAAGTGGCCAAAGTCCTTTGGACAGTTTAAAGTTAAAGAATTCACAGACCATCCATCTACCATCTACCACCCAGCAGCAACTTTACCAGGGAAACTCTGGCAGTTTCAAAGATCACAGTGTGATGTTTTAAATCAACTTTATTTATAAAGCACATTTTAAAAACCACAGGGTCAACCAAAGTGCTGTACAATAACATAAAAGACAAGTTAATTAAAAACTATAAAAAGCATACAAAAATAAATACATATACCAGTCTTACTGCAGGTGTGTTAACATGCCATAAAAGATAAGATCACGTGTTAAAAGCCAAGGAATAAATGTGTGTTTTTAAATAAGATTTAAAAAGTTTTGAGGACTGTCAGCAGCAACTGCTCAGCTGATCTGAGATCGGGGAGGGCAGGAAGGTTGAAGCAGCTCAGATAAATATGGTTTTGCAACTTTATCAAGCACCTTGTGCATAACTAAATAATAAAATATGCTTTAATACATCTTTATTGTAAAAATACTAAATTGGAAAATACATGGGTTTAAAGAAGGCAACAAGGTAGGATTATGAATTGGGTTTAAAGATTACAGCTCATGAGGTACTCATTATAGCATGACATCTCTTTCACAACATTCTGTCAAAGCCTTTATTGTGTTCTTCTTCTAGTGGTGGCTAGTACTGTAGTAAATAGCTTGAGGGAACACTACTGCCACCATGTGGTAAGACGAGTAGGATTCTGGACCCCGCCCACAGAAGGGGGACAAAAAAGCTGTGGAAACAGAACTTAGATGTGACCCGACCCGAACTGAGCCGATCCAACCCGAGCCGAGCCGAGCCGAGCCGAGCGGTGGAAAAGAGGCATAAAACATTCTGGTAGATGGTTGCGGTGACCTTGGATTTAAGAATGCACAGTTTACCAACACCTGCACTAGACATTGCACCCCAAATCATGACTGACTGTGAATATTTCACACTGGACCTCAAGCAGTATGTGTTCTGTTCCTCATCCTTTTTCCTCCAAACCCATGGACCTGGATTTCCGAATGAAAGGCACACTTAACTTTCATCTGAAAAGAGGACCTTGGACCACTAGCCAATGGTCCAGCCCTTCTTCTTCTTGGTCCAGTTGAGACACTTCCTATGTTGGCTCAGGTTCAGAAGTGGCTTGACCCGAGGAACCCGACATTTGTTGCCCATCTCCCGGATGCGTCTGAATGTGTTGGTTTTTGAAGCTGTGAAAAGTCTGAGAATCTGGTATAATTAAACCACTGGACTCTCATTGTTCACCATTTCATCGTGGACATCTGGAAGATCCTGCCTATCTCGCCACTACCAGATCCAAGCAGAGGGAGAGATGTCAGGTCTTCCAAACAGCCGCAGATAATTTCTTGGAAGACCTCAGCTTCTGAGATTACATCCCAGATTCGACATGTTAGCCTGTGAGGTATCCATCGTGAGCTGAGAACGTACGCAGTAGGACAAACATTTTCCAGCACGCGCCATTTCGAAGTCTCTCGTGTCTACTCCGCACCAGGGGTGCACACGCACAATAAATCTGGTTCAGATCGGATGATGTCTCACTGAGATATAACAGTTTGAATAATCTAGGGGGCGCTCTGGAGTCACATGTTAAACCACAATATCAATGTGTCCACAAGGTCTCACTGATGATACACGATAAATCTGGTTCAGATCGGATGATGTCTCACTGAGATAGAACAGTTTGAATAATCTAGGGGGCGCTATGGAGTTATATGTTAAACCACAATATCAATGTGTCCACAAGGGCTCACTGATTATTCACAATAAATTTGGTTCAGATCGGATGATATATCACTGAGATATAACTATAGAAATAATGTAGGGGGCGCACTTGAGTCAAATGTTAGCCCACCATATCAATGTGTCCACAAGGGCTCACTGATGATGCACAATAAATCTGGTTCAGATCGGATGATGTATCACTGAGATATAACAGTTTGAATAATCTAGGGGGCGCTCTGGAGTCATATGTTAAACAACAATATCAATGTGTCCACAAGGTCTCACTGATTATGCACAATAAATCTGGTTCAGATCGGATGATGTATCACTGAGATGGGACTATAGAAATAATGTAGGGGACGCATGAAGCGCAAGTTTGAGGCCTGGCCACGCCCCTTTAGCATAAACGAAAACGCAAACTTTTGATAACTTTTACTGTCCAATGTGTTAAGGGCATGTTAACCAAGTTTAAAGGCAATCCTTCAAAATCACTAAGAGGAGTTTGTTTAAATACGCAATTCAAAAACATCGGAAAATGACCTTTGACCCAAAATGGCCGACTTTGTTTTTGTTTTGGACCAGGGTTCCAAGAGACTTTTTTGTAGGTCCTGACAATTTACACATGTATACCACGTTTCATAATTCTGGGATAAAGCATGGCTGGGGGCTGATTTTTAAACTAAATTCTAGGGGGCGCTCTGGAAGAATCAGGCCACGCCCACTACATATTGGACTGCAGTCCTGTCGAGGGATGGATAAATATAGATCTTAGTGAATTTGGTGTAGCTGGGAGCTTATATTAGGAAGTTATTTTAGCTTGATGTTTCATGGAGAATGGCCAGATTTGAGGCTTGGCCACGCCCACATGCTTTGACATAGAAAAATTCTTTTGATAACTTTTGACCTTCAATGCCTCAAGATAGTGCTGACCGAGTTTGACGCCTGGATCTCGAAAGCTCTAGGACGAGTTCGCTCAGATATGACGTAATTGATGTTTCATGGAAAATGGCCAGATTTGAGGCTTGGCCACGCCCACATGCTTTGACATAGAAAAATTCTTTTGATAACTTTTGACCTTCAATGCCTCAAGATAGTGCTGACTGAGTTTGACCCCTGGATCTCGAAAGCTCTAGGACGAGTTCGCTCAGATATGACGTAAATGAAATAGACCAAATTTGACTTTGACCTAAGGCCACGCCCACATGCTTTGACTTAGAAAAATTCTTTTGATAACTTTTGACCTTCAATGCCTCAAGATAGTGCTGACCGAGTTTGACGCCTGGATCTCGAAAGCTCTAGGACGAGTTCGCTCAGATATGACGTAAATGAAATAGACCAAATTGTGACTTTGACCTAAAATGGCCGACTTCCTGTTGGCTTTGGACCATTGCTCCAAGAGACTTTTTTGTAGCTCCTGATGAGATACATATGTGTACCAAGTTTCATTATTCTAGGATAAAGCATGGTGTCAATAGACCTTTAAATGTCAAAGTTATAGCGTTTCGTTTGTTTCGGCGAGTACGCCAAGTTCACCGCTCCACCACGCCCCCTGAACATATACGAAAAGTCAATTTTTTTGATAACTTTTAAAGGCCCATGCCTTAACTGCATTCTGACCAAGTTTGAAGCCGATAGGTCGAACGCCTGAGAAGGAGTTCGTCAAAGTTCGACATGAGTAAAACTGAAAAATGACCAAAATTTGACCTTTGACCCAAAATGGCCGCCTACCTGTGCATTTTAGAGGGTACCTCCAATGTACTTTTTTTCTTGAATTGGGGAGATCTACATATGTACCGAGTTTCAGATCTGTACGACTTACGGTTTTCCCCAACTCACGTTAGGGGGCGCTGTTGAGCAGTTAGGCCACGCCCACTTGCGATTACACCAGATTCATAAAATTTTCATTGGGGGACAATTTTGGGTGAAGTTTGGTGAGTTTTTGAATATGTTAAAGGCCCCAAACGGCCGCGCGAAGTGACGGAAGAAGAATAATAATAATAATTAAAGCTGCAAGCAGCATTGAGGCCCGAAGCAGCTTAGCGCCGCTCGGACCTTATTGAGGCGACCGCGCGAGCTCCAGCTCGTCCGCTCGGTCGCCATTTCGAAGTCTCTCGTGTCTACTCCGCACCAGGGGTGCACACGCACAATAAATCTGGTTCAGATCGGATGATGTCTCACTGAGATATAACAGTTTGAATAATCTAGGGGGCGCTCTGGAGTCACATGTTAAACCACAATATCAATGTGTCCACAAGGTCTCACTGATGATACACAATAAATCTGGTTCAGATCGGATGATGTCTCACTGAGATATAACAGTTTGAATAATCTAGGGGGCGCTATGGAGTTATATGTTAAACCACATTATCAATGTGTCCACAAGGGCTCACTGATTATTCACAATAAATTTGGTTCAGATCGGATGATGTATCACTGAGATATAACTATAGAAATAATGTAGGGGGCGCACTTGAGTCAAATGTTAGCCCACCATATCAATGTGTCCACAAGGGCTCACTGATGATGCACAATAAATCTGGTTCAGATCGGATGATGTATCACTGAGATATAACAGTTTGAATAATCTAGGGGGCGCTCTGGAGTCATATGTTAAACAACAATATCAATGTGTCCACAAGGTCTCACTGATTATGCACAATAAATCTGGTTCAGATCGGATGATGTATCACTGAGATGGGACTATAGAAATAATGTAGGGGACGCATGAAGCGCAAGTTTGAGGCCTGGCCACGCCCCTTTAGCATAAACGAAAACGCAAACTTTTGATAACTTTTACTGTCCAATGTGTTAAGGGCATGTTAACCAAGTTTAAAGGCAATCCTTCAAAATCACTAAGAGGAGTTTGTTTAAATACGCAATTCAAAAACATCGGAAAATGACCTTTGACCCAAAATGGCCGACTTTGTTTTTGTTTTGGACCAGGGTTCCAAGAGACTTTTTTGTAGGTCCTGACAATTTACACATGTATACCACGTTTCATAATTCTGGGATAAAGCATGGCTGGGGGCTGATTTTTAAACTAAATTCTAGGGGGCGCTCTGGAAGAATCAGGCCACGCCCACTACATATTGGACTGCAGTCCTGTCGAGGGATGGATAAATATAGATCTTAGTGAATTTGGTGTAGCTGGGAGCTTATATTAGGAAGTTATTTTAGCTTGATGTTTCATGGAGAATGGCCAGATTTGAGGCTTGGCCACGCCCACATGCTTTGACATAGAAAAATTCTTTTGATAACTTTTGACCTTCAATGCCTCAAGATAGTGCTGACCGAGTTTGACGCCTGGATCTCGAAAGCTCTAGGACGAGTTCGCTCAGATATGACGTAAATGAAATAGACCAAATTGTGACTTTGACCTAAGGCCACGCCCACATGCTTTGACTTAGAAAAATTCTTTTGATAACTTTTGACCTTCAATGCCTCAAGATAGTGCTGACCGAGTTTGACGCCTGGATCTCGAAAGCTCTAGGACGAGTTCGCTCAGATATGACGTAATTGATGTTTCATGGAAAATGGCCAGATTTGAGGCTTGGCCACGCCCACATGCTTTGACATAGAAAAATTCTTTTGATAACTTTTGACCTTCAATGCCTCAAGATAGTGCTGACTGAGTTTGACCCCTGGATCTCGAAAGCTCTAGGACGAGTTCGCTCAGATATGACGTAAATGAAATAGACCAAATTTGACTTTGACCTAAGGCCACGCCCACATGCTTTGACTTAGAAAAATTCTTTTGATAACTTTTGACCTTCAATGCCTCAAGATAGTGCTGACCGAGTTTGACGCCTGGATCTCGAAAGCTCTAGGACGAGTTCGCTCAGATATGACGTAAATGAAATAGACCAAATTGTGACTTTGACCTAAAATGGCCGACTTCCTGTTGGCTTTGGACCATTGCTCCAAGAGACTTTTTTGTAGCTCCTGATGAGATACATATGTGTACCAAGTTTCATTATTCTAGGATAAAGCATGGTGTCAATAGACCTTTAAATGTCAAAGTTATAGCGTTTCGTTTGTTTCGGCGAGTACGCCAAGTTCACCGCTCCACCACGCCCCCTGAACATATACGAAAAGTCAATTTTTTTGATAACTTTTAAAGGCCCATGCCTTAACTGCATTCTGACCAAGTTTGAAGCCGATAGGTCGAACGCCTGAGAAGGAGTTCGTCAAAGTTCGACATGAGTAAAACTGAAAAATGACCAAAATTTGACCTTTGACCCAAAATGGCCGCCTACCTGTGCATTTTAGAGGGTACCTCCAATGTACTTTTTTTCTTGAATTGGGGAGATCTACATATGTACCGAGTTTCAGATCTCTACGACTTACGGTTTTCCCCAACTCACGTTAGGGGGCGCTGTTGAGCAGTTAGGCCACGCCCACTTGCGATTACACCAGATTCATAAAATTTTCGTTGGGGGACAATTTTGGGTGAAGTTTGGTGAGTTTTTGAATATGTTAAAGGCCCCAAACGGCCGCGCGAAGTGACGGAAAAATAATAATAATAATAATTAAAGCCGCAAGCGGCGTTGAGGCCCGAAGCAGCTTAGCGCCGCTCGGACCTTATTGAGGCGACCGCGCGAGCTCCAGCTCGTCCGCTCGGTCGCCATTTCGAAGTCTCTCGTGTCTACTCCGCACCAGGGGTGCACACGCACAATAAATCTGGTTCAGATCGGATGATGTCTCACTGAGATATAACAGTTTGAATAATCTAGGGGGCGCTCTGGAGTCACATGTTAAACCACAATATCAATGTGTCCACAAGGTCTCACTGATGATACACAATAAATCTGGTTCAGATCGGATGATGTCTCACTGAGATATAACAGTTTGAATAATCTAGGGGGCGCTATGGAGTTATATGTTAAACCACATTATCAATGTGTCCACAAGGGCTCACTGATTATTCACAATAAATTTGGTTCAGATCGGATGATGTATCACTGAGATATAACTATAGAAATAATGTAGGGGGCGCACTTGAGTCAAATGTTAGCCCACCATATCAATGTGTCCACAAGGGCTCACTGATGATGCACAATAAATCTGGTTCAGATCGGATGATGTATCACTGAGATATAACAGTTTGAATAATCTAGGGGGCGCTCTGGAGTCATATGTTAAACAACAATATCAATGTGTCCACAAGGTCTCACTGATTATGCACAATAAATCTGGTTCAGATCGGATGATGTATCACTGAGATGGGACTATAGAAATAATGTAGGGGACGCATGAAGCGCAAGTTTGAGGCCTGGCCACGCCCCTTTAGCATAAACGAAAACGCAAACTTTTGATAACTTTTACTGTCCAATGTGTTAAGGGCATGTTAACCAAGTTTAAAGGCAATCCTTCAAAATCACTAAGAGGAGTTTGTTTAAATACGCAATTCAAAAACATCGGAAAATGACCTTTGACCCAAAATGGCCGACTTTGTTTTTGTTTTGGACCAGGGTTCCAAGAGACTTTTTTGTAGGTCCTGACAATTTACACATGTATACCACGTTTCATAATTCTGGGATAAAGCATGGCTGGGGGCTGATTTTTAAACTAAATTCTAGGGGGCGCTCTGGAAGAATCAGGCCACGCCCACTACATATTGGACTGCAGTCCTGTCGAGGGATGGATAAATATAGATCTTAGTGAATTTGGTGTAGCTGGGAGCTTATATTAGGAAGTTATTTTAGCTTGATGTTTCATGGAGAATGGCCAGATTTGAGGCTTGGCCACGCCCACATGCTTTGACATAGAAAAATTCTTTTGATAACTTTTGACCTTCAATGCCTCAAGATAGTGCTGACCGAGTTTGACGCCTGGATCTCGAAAGCTCTAGGACGAGTTCGCTCAGATATGACGTAAATGAAATAGACCAAATTGTGACTTTGACCTAAGGCCACGCCCACATGCTTTGACTTAGAAAAATTCTTTTGATAACTTTTGACCTTCAATGCCTCAAGATAGTGCTGACCGAGTTTGACGCCTGGATCTCGAAAGCTCTAGGACGAGTTCGCTCAGATATGACGTAATTGATGTTTCATGGAAAATGGCCAGATTTGAGGCTTGGCCACGCCCACATGCTTTGACATAGAAAAATTCTTTTGATAACTTTTGACCTTCAATGCCTCAAGATAGTGCTGACTGAGTTTGACCCCTGGATCTCGAAAGCTCTAGGACGAGTTCGCTCAGATATGACGTAAATGAAATAGACCAAATTTGACTTTGACCTAAGGCCACGCCCACATGCTTTGACTTAGAAAAATTCTTTTGATAACTTTTGACCTTCAATGCCTCAAGATAGTGCTGACCGAGTTTGACGCCTGGATCTCGAAAGCTCTAGGACGAGTTCGCTCAGATATGACGTAAATGAAATAGACCAAATTGTGACTTTGACCTAAAATGGCCGACTTCCTGTTGGCTTTGGACCATTGCTCCAAGAGACTTTTTTGTAGCTCCTGATGAGATACATATGTGTACCAAGTTTCATTATTCTAGGATAAAGCATGGTGTCAATAGACCTTTAAATGTCAAAGTTATAGCGTTTCGTTTGTTTCGGC
>JBBPBX010091231.1:0-13972 GCA_038048925.1 Garcialebias charrua
TGAGAAAATGCCTGAAGAATGGAGAAGAAGTGTGCTGGTTCCCATTTTTAAGAACAAGGGTGATGTACAGAGTTGTAGCAACTACAGGGGAATTAAGTTGATGAGCCACACGATGAAGATCTGGGAGAGAGTTGTGGAAGGAAGGCTTAGACAAGAGGTGACTATCTGTGAGCAGCAGTATGGTTTCATGCCAAGAAAGAGCACCACAGATGCCATCTTTGCTTTGAGGATGTTGATAGAGAAGTACAGAGAGGGTCAGAAAGAACTCCATTGTGTGTTTGTGGATTTAGAAAAAGCATATGACAGGGTGCCAAGAGAAGAGGTGTGGTATTGCATGAGGAAATCTGGAGTGGCAGAAAAGTATGTTAGACTGGTACAGGACATGTATGAGGACAGCAGGACAGTGGTGAGATGTGCTGTAGGAGTGACAGATAGCTTCAAGGTGGAGGTGGGATTGCATCAAGGATCGGCTCTGAGCCCCTTCTTGTTTGCTCTGGTGATGGACCGACTAACAGATGAGGTCAGGCAGGAATCCCCATGGACTATGATGTTTGCAGATGACATTGTGATCTGTGGTGAGAACAGGGAACAGGTGGAAGAGAACTTGGAGAGGTGGAGGTATGCACTTGAAAGAAGAGGAATGAAAGTCAGCCGTAGTAAGACAGAGTACATGTGTGTGAATGAGAGGGAGGCCAGTGGAACAGTGAGGCTACAAGGAGCAGAGGTCACAAAGGTGCAGGACTTCAAGTACTTGGGGTCCACTGTCCAGGAAAATGGGGAATGTGGTAAAGAGGTGAAAAAGAGAGTCCAGGCAGGATGGAGTGGATGGAGAAAAGTTTCAGGAGTGATTTGTGACAAAAAGGTGTCAGCAAAGGTCAAAGGAAAAGTTTACAAGACAGTGGTGAGACCAGCTATGTTGTATGGTCTGGAGACAGTGGCATTGACAAAAAGACAGGAGAAAGAACTGGAAGTAGCAGAAATGAAGATGCTGAGGTTCTCCTTAGGAGTGACAAGGATGGATAAGATCAGGAATGAGATCATCAGAGGTACAGCACATGTTGAACAACTGGGAGATAAAGTTAGGGAGGCCAGACTGAGATGGTTTGGACATGTCCAGAGGAGGGACAGTGGGTATATTGGTAGAAGGATGTTAGAAATGCAGCTGCCAGGAAAAAGACAAAGAGGGAGGCCAAAGAGGAGATATATATGGATGCAGTTAGAGAGGACATGAAGGTAGTTGGAGTGAGGACAGAGGATGCAGAGGACAGAGTGAGGTGGAGGAGGATGACTCGCTGTGGCGACTCCTGAAAAGGGAAAAGCCGAAAGAAGAAGAAGAAGACCTTTACCCTAAACCTAACCATTAATAGTACAGTATACAGGTAGTTCTCAACTTAAAGGGGACCACAGATGCAAAATTCACTTTTTAATGTTTTTTTTACTCAACTTTGGGTATTTACTTCATAAAAAAACAGTCATTGTGCCAAAAAAATGCACCCAGTGGTTTATTTACTCTAAGTAGATTTATTTATTTTTGATAAATACACCTGGATTCACACTTCCTGCAGTTATTGACGTCACAAGCCGTAGCCAATCACCTCAAACCTGAGTCCAGCCCCTCACCTAGCAATAATAATAATAATAATGAATTCAATTTATAACGCACTTTTCATTAATGAAAATCTCAAAGTGCTACAAGGAGCAACAGAATTAAATTACAATAAAACAAATAATAAAACAATTAAAATCAATAACAATATCAGCTAAGATCAAAAGTAGAATCATGAGGAGGTAGAGTATGCTTGGTCGAAAAGAAAGGTCTTCAAGTCGCTCTTAAAGTCAACCACAGACTGTGGGGCTCTTAGACATTCAGGAAGAGAGTTCCACAGGTGGGGGGCAGCCACACTGAAAGCCCGGTCTCCCATGGTCCTTAATTTGGCTCAACTCACTTCTGTATTAAACACATGACTGTTGTTTTTCATGATTTCATCTCATCTTTTGTTTATATGTTCTTAATTTCATGTGTACAGCACTTTGTTGCAGCTGTGTTTTTTTTAAATGGCTTTATAAATAAAGTATAATTGTTATTTTTATGTTTTAGTTCAATTTTTAGTGTATTTGCGATCGCTCCCAACGCGCAGCCGGCAAAAATTAAACGAGCGGACCCCCGGCGTAGGGACCGGCGGCAACGGGACACTGCTTCTGGCGCGATGGAGCGGAGCTTCAACTGTACAGCCTCGCTGCAGCCTCAGCAGCGAGGACCTTCTCCTTACGGATTAATTTACGGGAGACACTTGGTGAACTTTGTGTTGTCTTGACTGGAACAGCGATAACTCCCAAAATCTCCGCGTGCAACGAGCGGAGCTGGCGAACACCGGAAGAGGAACAAGCTAACATTAGCTTCGGATTCGGGTGGTCTCATGCTAAAAGGAGCAGCTAATTGCGGCGCGCTCAGACGGGTTTCGGTAAGTTATCTTAAGCTAGCACTAACAGTAAGTCAAATGAGTAATAAAAAAAGAGCTAATTTTAAAACAACAACACATTACAGATACTGGCTGTTACAGAGGGCGTTAACAGATCGTTGAAGGGCGTGGACTTCAAGAAACCGGTCGTTCAAAACGAAAGTTAAAAATGGCAGAATTAAAAAGGGTATAATTAATTATCTAAGAATTATTTTGTGTATTAAAATGAATTAATATTGTCAAGATAGCACACAGACATAACATAAAAATTTTAAATACCTATATGTGGTCTCCTTTAAGAACGAGTTCCGTTCCTAGTCCAGTGGCGTAGTCTACATTTTTGTAGTGGGTATACTGTGCTTAGAAACCAAAGTACACTGTAACAATGTAATTGTCAATTTATTTTGATTTTTAAGCATATTGAACGTTTCCAGATTTCTCTTATGCTTATATTTGAATGAATGAACAAACTTTGTACAAATGTTGGCTTTGTATGTTATAGATGTATAATACAGTAACAAAGCAAAGCGCTGCATACCGATAGATTGTTACAGAAGCGTTTAACTGACGTTTAATGTTATCAGTGACACGTGCCTAATGATGTCATGTATTATTGGGTACTTTTAAGTGGGAATACTGAAATTCTTAAGCTTTTCTAGTGGGTATACTCCATATACCTGAGTATCATGTAGACTACACCACTGGTTCCTACATACCGTTTGTAACACGAAATTACGTAAGTCGGATCACATACAAAAAATAAATAAATAAATAAATAAAATTTAATAGATAAATAAATATACAGTACTGTACAGTTACCAAGAACTTAGCCTATCCTAACACAGTTTTTAAAGATGAAGGAGTGAGTTGAATTGTCTCCTGCTAGGGAGGAGGGAGACAATTCAACTCACTCCTTCATCTTTAAAAACTGTGTTAGGATAGGCTAAGTGCTTGGTAACTGTACAGTACTGTATATTTATTCATTTATTTAAAAAATATATATATTTTTTCATGAGATGTGTTCACATGGGTAGAACAATAACAGTAAGTAGCAATGTTTCACATGTAAGTTCGAAACGTTGTAAGTCGAGGACTACCTGTATATCTAACGCTAAACCTAACACATCCTCAATTCACACCTTAGTACTAAACCTAACCCCTAACCCACTTATTCATATGGGGCCCAGGCTTTGGGCCCCATAACCGAGCAGCTGATCCTCACAATGTTGTATAAGTTGGAAAAATGGGCCTTACAAAGTAGCATAAACAAGGACATGCACACACACGCACACAAACAGAGATGCTTTGAAATAAGAGGCTGGGACAAGATGCAGCAGCACAATGTGGAGGTTTAAACTGCTGAATGTCCCGAGGGGAAACCTATTTTTAGCTCCACCTTTCGTTTGGGGAATATTTAACATGAAACCAGGAGAACTGTGAACAAAACTGGAGGAAAACAGACTAAATTCAATTCCCAGCCTTCCTCAACATGCGACAGTGTCACACGTTGTACGCCCAGGCAAACATTCTGAGGAGGAAGTTTCACATGTGCACTAATGAGGTAAAAATATGTTTGTTTAAAGCTTACTGTACATCCTTGTATGCAGCTCCTCTGTGGTGTAAATTTAAAAAAGCTAGCATGCAGAAGCTTAAGGTTGCTTATAATGACTCCCTGAGAATTCTACTTAAGAAACCAAGGTTCAGCAGTGCAAGTGAAATGTTCTGTAATGCACATGTCAGAACGTTTCAGGCGCTCATGAGAAATTTGATGTACAAGTTTATGCGTCGTTTGTGCAGCTCCATGAACAGTCTTATTGTAACGTTTTCACATCCCTCTGTCAGTGCGCTAAGATACCAGTCGGCTCTGTGGAATCATTGGTACGCAAGTCTCTTATAAGATTTTATTTTTTATTATATATATTTTTATTCTTTTTATTTTTTTCGGTATGTGTTGTGTGTGTTATGTATTTTTGTGGACCACGAGTGTGTCGAATAAAGTTGATGATGATGATGATGATGATGATGATGATGAATGCATATCGCCCGCCCTCTGTCGTGCCGTGCTGAGACGTGACGAGGTTCTACCCATGTGAACACATCATTATGCATTTTTACTTTGAACCTTAAAAATAACAGTAAGTAGCAATGTTTCACATGATTTATTAGCACTCAGAGCTTGTGTTGTGATAGACTCTCAGCAACCACCACATCAAATTGGAGATCTCTGTCTGGATTGACATCATTTCATTGTTGGCCACAGTGGGTTAGTCATGTCGGCCATCTTCATTCTGAAACTTAATCTGTTGTAGATGTCTCCAATTATTTTAGCATCTGTCCAGTGGTATAAAAAAGTTCATTAACAGACAGGGCTGACTCCATTAATGCCAAGGTTTTAAGCAAAAACTCAGATTAGGCTTTTGAGACAATGCTCATCAGCTACCATTGCTATTTTCACCCCATTTCCTTAGCAAATTCAGCTAAAATATGTAAAGTAAAAAAACATTGCTTTTAAAATTACAAAGGAAACCTCCTTTCTTTTGCCCCATGTTACGTCAAGGTGTTTATTTTGACTTTAATTCAGAATGGAGCATTAGCTCAATCTTTTTTAACTTGGTTGTCTTTGTATTTTTAACAAGAACGACCAACGGCAACACTTTTCCATAGTTACATTCTTTTCTATCGCTTACATCTATATACATTCCACATTATAAGTTGACAACAAAAAAAGATGGCAATAGTGGTATAGTTACTGTACACAACAATGAGTGCAATAATAAAAACAAAATACCATGTTTTTTGGACTATAAGGCACAGTATCAATGAACAGGTCTGTGTTCATACAAGGTGCACTGGATTATAAAGCTCACTGTCAATTTTTGAGAAAATTAAAGTGCCGTATTTTAAATGTGCCCTGCAGGTAGTCCTCGACTTATGACGTAGATCCATTCCTACGCAGCGTCGTAAACCGATTTTTGACGTAAGTCGGAACATACGTACACACTGCACCATATACATGTACAGTACTGTATTACCAAGCACTTAGCCTATCCTAACACAGTACAGTACCCTACATAATTATCAAAAAACACATACTTTTTGGAGCCATAATGTTTATGTTTATTAAATTTGTTCATTTGTTTTATAAAAAAAACACAATACAAGACAATCCCATAGATGATAACGTACAAAATGTAAAAAAAATGAAAGGTAGCAGAAAGAAGAATAAATCTTATTATATCTGCCCCTTTTTTCAAACAATCAGTTTAAACAATAATAATCTTCCAGCAACAGTACAAAATGACTAACTCTTTCTAATTTTCTAACTAATACAATACACATTACGCTATTTCATATATTTTTTTTAACAAATTCGTTTTGATCATTTTCTTAAATGTAAACATTGACTTGGCATTTTTAACTACATTCTCCAAGCCATTCCATAATCTAATTCCCTGGATTGAGGTAGAACGTCCCTTCAAACTAGTTCTGAATTGTGGTTTTACAAACATCTCTGTCCCCTTAAGATTATAACAACTTTGTCTTTTAACAAAATGCATTTGGATATTTAAAGGTAATGCGTTATTCTGAGCCCTATACATAACTGATAAAATATTATAATCTACCAAATCATGGAACTTCAATAACTTCAGTTGATAAAATAATGTGCTTGATGGATGACAGTAATGTTTTCTAGTGATAATTCTTACAGCTCTTTTCTGTAATACAAAAATAGGCTTTGTAATTGTTTTACACGCTTTCCCCCAAACATCAATACAATAGATTAAGTGTGGAACAATGATTGTGTTATACAACAAATACAGAGCTTTATCATTTAATAAGTTTCTGACTTTGTACAGTACTGCAATCGATTTAGCTATTTTTATTCTTACAGAATTTATGTGTTGTTTCCATGTCAGTTTGTCATCAATAATAACACCCAAAAACTTCACCTCATTCACTCTACAAATCTCAACACCCTCAATTTTGAGTGGAACATCAACAGTTTTCTTTTTATTACTGAATATCATGTAATTAGTTTTTTCTAGATTTAATGATAATTTATTGATTTTAAACCAAGTTTGTATTTTGACAAATTCTGTCTTTATCAATTCCAACATTTGTTCTATATCTTCACCTAAACAAAAAAATGTGGTATCATCAGCAAAAAGTACACATTTAAGGAGTCCTGACACATTTACCAAGTCATTCACATATAAAATAAATAGCTTTGGTCCAAGTACAGAGCCTTGGGGAACTCCACATGTGATATTACAGAGGTCAGATCTTACATCATTTATTTGTACAAATTGTTTCCTATCTTTCAAGTAGCTAGATACCCACTGTAATGCTGGTCCTCTAATACCATATTTGTTCAGTTTTTCAAGGAGAATGGTGTGATCAATAGTATCAAATGCTTTTTTTAAATCAACAAAAATACTGATACAATATTGTTTTTGATCGACAGCAGTAGTTATTTGTTCCATTAATTCCATGAGAGCCATTGATGTAGAGTTTTTTGCTCTAAACCCATACTGACTGTTGCTTAGAATATTTTGTTTATCTATAAATTGATCTAGTCTGTTCACAAATAGTTTTTCAAGAATTTTTGAAAACTGTGGTAACAAGGATATAGGTCTATAATTGTTGAACACACATTTATCACCATTTTTAAAAAGAGGAACTACCTTAGCTACTTTCATATTATCTGGAAATATTCCTGTTGAAAATGATAAATTACATATATATGTAAACGGCTCAATAACATGGCTCATTATGTCCTTTACAAACATCATATCCATGTCCACCCAGTCTTTTGATCTCTTGTCTGTAAGATTTTTTACTACATTCATTATTTCCTCTTTGTTAGTTCCATTTAGAAAAATACTGTTTGCACAACCTGTAATTGAATGGCTCACATTATTATCTACTTTTGGTATTTTAGCTGCAAGGCTTGATCCAACATTCACAAAATATTGATTAAATCCATTTACAATTTCATTTTCATCATGAATTTCATCGTTGTCTTTTACAAAATATTTTGAAATACCCGTTTTTGTTTTATGATTCTTCAGAACACTATTCATTATTCGCCATGTTGCTTTCATATCACCATTACTTTTATCTAATAATTTACTTTAATAAGGGCAAAAAGAGTTAATGGCCTACTGGGATGCTGGTGACGCTGTCCTCTGTCCATCCGCCATATTCCGTTTACGACGTAAAACCGCGTTCACAGTACAGTACAATATTTTCCACCGCTGCTTTACGACGTAAAAGCAGTCCATCCGCCATAATGCGCATTCCTTTACGACGTAAAACCGAGTTCACAGTACAGTGCAGCATTCCTCCGCCGCTACCTTTACGACGTAAAACCGGTCCATCCGCCTTATTCCGCATTCCGTTTAAGACGTAAAACCACGTTCAAGGTACAGTGCAGTATTCCTCCGCCGCTGCACAGCATACAGTACAATACTGTATTCTTCCGCCGCTGCGTCATAACGTTTATGACGTAAAGCTGCGTAACTCAAAATAAGGCTTTTCATAGTAAATGGGAGATGCGTCGTAACCACGAAACGTCGTAACCCGAGGACTACCTGTAGTTTGAAAAATACGGTAATAAAAGAGAGAGAGAAAAACATAATGGTAAATAAATCAATAAAGTCCCATCGGTCGTCCAAACATTCCAGTTTACAGTGGTATTTTTTACCGGCATTAAAGTGTACACTGACTGCAAAAAGACACTACATGTCTGTATTATTAAGAACATAATTGTGTTTCGCCGTATGTTAACAATGGGTTTTTGAAGCCTTAAAGAGTAATGTGCTCCATCAAATAAATGTGCCAAACTTTTTGGATCCATGTGCAACATGTGGGAGGCTCTGGCTCCAGCCATCTAATGGTTATACATTTCAATGCTGCTGTGAGCAATATGTTCAGAAGATATCTGATGGCCTTCCTGTCCATTCCTTCCTGTAGCACACATTTTAATCACAAATAATCATTTTACAGGCAGGTTAATGGGAACCAGTTCTCATTTACAATGACGACCTGGCCCAGAGGCAACAACAAATGTGGACACGAAACTGCACCAATAAAAGCATAAAACACAAAACAAACAGCATAAGTCAACATTTTGAAAAGCATCCGTCCATTATTTTCCATTATTATTATTTACAGTCCATTTCTTCCTTATCGGGTCACGGGGGTCACTGTGTCCACAGCCATCACTGTGTGTGAGAGGCGAGGGACACATCAGCATCATAACGTCATTGATCTTTGCATTTCTCTGCGTCTCGTATCATTTCTTTTCTCTCTCTGCTGAAGATTCAGCGAGTTTTCTCTTTTCCATCTGGTCCAAAATTCAGTTTCCAGATATTTCACCTTGCACCGGCTCTTGTGAACGTAAAGGTCTTCTTGCACAAACTCCTCAGGTGGTGGTGAAACCACTGAAGACTTCATGTTCAGGATGTGATATGAGGCTGTGGAACTGTGGGATATTTTACCAAATTTAAAAAAGAACATTGAGGACATTAAAAACAGTGACAGGTATTGTAGAACTAAAAACGGGTGATCTACGGTGATTGCGTCCTCCTTCTTTGGGGCGATCGGCGGCTGCTCCTCCGGGCCTGAGACGAGTTGACCGAGTGTTTCCAGCTAATTTATCCGTATGAGGCAACCCTGAACGGACACACGGTCCTCTAGAGCCAGCTGACAGTAGCCTCTGGAGCTCCATTGACCGCAGTAGACAATTGTAAAATGGCGACCGGAAACGACCGGAAGTTGCGTAAATACGATAAAATTGTAATAAAAACGTAATATTAATAATTATACTTTATTTATAAAGCCATTTAAAACAACCACAGCTGCAACAAAGTGCTATACACATGAAATTAATAACATTTAAACACACAAAAAAAATAATATATATATATATATATTTTTTTTTATCATATTTTTATTAAATATGATAAAATCGTAAGTCTGAGTTGCCGTAGGTCGCGGGTGTCGTACCTCGAGGGTTTCCTGTAGTAGTTAATTAAATCATGAAACAGGAGCGTTTATTTATATTGTAGAGAAATAACACTAAATGTGTTATTTCATGT
This sequence comes from Garcialebias charrua, assembly GCA_038048925.1. Taxonomy (NCBI): domain Eukaryota; kingdom Metazoa; phylum Chordata; class Actinopteri; order Cyprinodontiformes; family Rivulidae; genus Garcialebias; species Garcialebias charrua. The sequence continues at coordinate 9,563 of JBBPBX010091231.1, forward strand.
TTTTTAGCAGTTTTTAGCAGCAGCTCCGGGAAAATCTGCCCCTCTCCATATATGGGCATTGACGTCACTGAAGTATCCGCCTTGAATGCATGCGAAGTTATAACAAGCATGCATCAACGTACACTGTAAAGCCTAACAGTACATCTTAATAATGTAAGTAAGTTAAAATAACTTAAACTTAAAAAAATGTTGTGGTCACTCATTTCCATCAATTAAACGAACTCAGAAATACATTTTTGATGTAATAACTCAATTGTTTTAAGTGCAGGAAAAGTTTTGTGGTATTTTAAGTAATACTAAACTAAGTTTTAATTTTATGGGAGTTGATTCTGGTTGTTGGCACTACTGTATATCATTTTTTTCCTTTTTATTTATTTTTTTGGATCAAAACAGCATTTTTGCTAACGCTTGATAGCAATAATTAAAACTTCACAATACATAACATTTGCGAGCCAAATGTTTTACATCAGGCTATATCGATATATTAATAACAGCTTATAGCTATGCTTGAGTTGTCAATATGTTGTGGACTGTTGAGCATGGTAATTTATGTGACTAAAATAAACAATTTTTACACAAAATTATGTTATGTGAAATTCTGCCGGAGTACTGTTAAAATATTTTGGCAGAACAGAATCAGCTCAGTGCCAGTCCACATTACCAGGCTCAGCTGTGGGTAGTGCATCAGGTAAGAGAAAGACTCACCATACAGCATACAATTAATTTTTAGTTATAGCAATTACACTCCAGAGTCTGTAATGAAAGTATTTATTTATTTTATTTTTATTTATTTATTCATTCATTTTACATTGTGCTAAAGGAAAAACCTTTTTACATGTAATATTAAAAGCAAAAAAAAAAACATAAAATGAAAGGTGGCAGGAAGAAGAAGAAATCTTATTATACCTGCCCCTTTTTTCCAAAACAAAAAGCTATTCCTACCATTAAACTATTCCTAAGTATGCAAGGAATGTGTGTGCATATGTATGTATTTCATCTTATGTCCATCTTCGTCCTCTTCAGAGCTAAGTCTAGCAACCCCATCCTCTGAGCCCACTGTCTCATCTGTGTCTGCAACTGCAGATGATCTACCTGGTAAGTTAACAGCAAAACATCTTCTATAATTCCTCTTTGTGCTCCAGATCATTTTCAGATTAACAGTTATGTACATCGCAAACATTTTCTGCCCTTTTATGTTATTATTAATCATCATCTTTCTTTTGTCTCTTTCTCAGAAGCTTCCACATCAAAGTCCGAGCCACACCAAGGATCATCAGCTCTGCCAATGGACCCAGCTGAGTGGCCATCTTTCCTCTCAGATGTAAACAGGACTGAGCAGGTGATGAGAGGACCACTGCCTATTAAGGATACCTTTTCCTTCCCCAAAAGGCATGATGGGCAAGTTTTTATTTTTAGAAAGTTTGATTTTACCAGTTTATTCATAGGCAGTTTTATCAATACATTCTGCCATGTCTGGCCTTCTGAGGACATTTATGAACTTGATGTGGTCCAAAATTAAAATAAATTCAAAGTCAAAGTCAACTTTATTGTCAGATCTGCAATATGTACTGTACAGGACATACACAGGACCGAAATTGCGTTTCTCTCAGTCCCTCGGTGCAACAGTAAACATCTAAACATTGAAACACTGAAACATATAATAATAGACATAAGCATAAAATAGTAAAACTAACACTGTCCTGAGTTTTTGCATAGTGGTATAAGAGTATGAAAATTTACACCAACTCTAAAACTAAAACTAAAACATTAAACATTTAATGAACATAATACTGTCCTGAGTTTTTGCATACTAGTATAAAAAAAGAGTATAAAAAGTATAACTAAAATAGACTAAAGGTTTCTAGCATTGACATTTGCAAAGTGGCAAAGCAGCGTATGAGTTAATAAGTTAATAAGTTTGACACCCCTGCAATAAATTACATATATACATTAAAAAGGACTGTCAGAGTGGCAATACGTTTTCAGGTGGAGAATGATAAAACCATCTGACCGTTGATTGCAGTAATTCACATTATTAGTAGAAACAGAGGGCCCCCATCCAAATTTCGCTTAGGGCCCCAAAGAGGCTTGGGCCGGCCCTGCCTGCAGTCATGGAACTCTGTGTGCTCTGAAAACTGCTGATCCAAAACACCCAGAAATGTTCGGGTGAACTCAAAAAGCTGTAAAATCTGTTATTTCTAGGCACGAAGAGCTTTGACATTCTGGAGACAAATAACTGTGCAGGTGCACATGCATCCCTTCATCTTCCAGCACTGGCTATAAGGTGTGTATACTGCAACAGTGATTCCTTCTGCAGAGGAGCAACACGTTTCTGTTCCCCCAGCAACACATTAGTACTAACTCCACCACCGTGGAAACGGTAAAAACAGACTCTTTCTGCTCTTGAAGTTATCGAAAAGCTCTCTGCAAAGAGCCTTTCTGGGGGGAATTTAGTGCAGAAAGGAAGCGTTTAGAAATACAGAGACGAGTGAGGAAGTGTTCAAGAGGCACGTTTGGGAGGGAAGAGGTTGACAAAGTAAAGAATGTGCAGTCGTTAAAAAAACGAGGCAGTTATTTTTTTTTTCTTTAATTTTAGATTCACTCCAACAGTTTTAGGAAAAACCTACGGTTTGATCAGAAGTAAAAAGGTGACAGTGTAAACTTGTACACTGAATGATGCTGACAAAAATGAGTAGAGAATTGCAAAAATCTCCCCCCATTAGACAACAATGTGGTTTTGACTAAATGGAAGAAAACCCGGCCTTCTTGCTCGACAGGCTTCACAGCAGAAACATCATTCAAAGCTTAAACGGGCCACAGAAAGCTGAACTTTAGCTGTTTTCACACAATGGTAGTTTAGGTTTTAGATTTATTTATTTTTTTGGAGTATTAAACTAATTTCTAAGCTATCGAAACTTTTCTGAACTTTTGCAAGCAATCTTTAAACTCGCTAGCGTTTCTTCTACAATTTACACATCAAAACAGGTACCGTAATTTCCATTGTATGTCAGTTTTTTGCATAAATTTGCATGCCTGTGACTTATACAGTGAAGCAAAGTATTTTTTTTCCCCTCCCATACAGGTAGTCCTCGGGTTACGACGGTCTCGAGTTATGACGTTTTGTGGTTACGACGCATTCCCCATTTACTATGAAAAGCCTTATTTCGAGTTACACGGTTTTACGTCGTAAACGGAATATGGAATAGTGGATGGACCGAGGTGGACGGCGGTTTTACGTCGTAAACGGAATATGGAATAGTGGATGGACCGAGGAGGATGGCGATTTTACGTCGTAAACTGAATACGGAATACGGCGGATGGGCCAAGAAAGACGGCGTCACCAGCATCCCTGTAGGCTCGTGGTCCCCAAACTTTTTCCTGTGAGGGCCACATAACTTTTCCCTTCTCTGGTGGGGGACAGTCAGTTTTTAACAGGAAAAAGTGTGACGATTGCAGGAGTGCCTAAACGTAAAATAACCAAATAACCCTCCCTGGGTTCTTCACAGAAAAAAATCCCGGAAATAAAGTTTAATAAACAATATTTCTTAAATAAAATACTGTAACCAAATAACCCTCTCTGGGTTCTTCACAGAAAAAAATCCCGGAAATAAAGTTTAATAAACACTATTTCTTAAATAAAATAACCAAATAACCCTCTCTGGGTTCTTCACAACAACAAAAATCCAGGAAATAAAGTTTATTAAACATTATTTATTAAATAAAATAACCAAATAACCCTCTCTGGGTTCTTCACAGAACAAAAGTGACATCGCTGTTTGCAGCTCTCTCTCTCATCAACTTCCCTCTGAAAACCACAAAACTTAGAAACTGAACTGAGTGATACAACACCTACACAGCATTGAACAAAAAAAATAATCGTTTGTCCACTGCTGATTAAATACCCTGCATTCTGAATCTATTTTTCTCTTCTTACCTAATCTGTTCGCCATCGTTCCGTTCTGTCTTTGAGAGGGTTGGGTTTAGGATTTGTTTCTGGGCGTTGCCAGATAGGGGCACAGAAAGCAGAAAGATGGAAAGAATTTCACGTTTTGGATGCGTCGCGTTTTTCCCCAAACACTGACACAATAAATTAAATGTGGAACAATAGTTGAAAATAGTTCATAACTAAGGAACATTTTATTGCAAAAGTCCAATCTGGGGGCCGGACCAATGTTGTTCCGTTCTGTCTTTGAGAGGGGCGGGTTTAGGATTTGTTTCTGAGGGTTGCCAGATAGGGGCACAGAAAGCAGAAAGATGGACAGAATGTCACGATGTGTCGCGTTTTTCCCCAAACGCTGACACAATAAATTAAATGTGGAACAATAGTTGAAAATAGTTCATGACTAAGGAACATTTTATTGTAAAAGTCCACTACAAATACACATATGGAAAAAAATATATACAAATATG
>JBBPBX010091234.1:0-13971 GCA_038048925.1 Garcialebias charrua
GATCTATCGTTTTAAGACAGTAAATCTTCCAAAACTCTCATTAATAAACCCTCCCCGAATAAAAAGATGTTACCTGATCGCGCAGACATAATTTAAAAATACATAAATAGCGAACGCGTTTGCTCCGGCCTCTCGGCTAAGGTTTATTAGCAGCTATCTCGGCTAAAGATACCGGTCGCGCCTGACATATATCATTTTAAGACAGTAAATCATCCAAAACTCTCATTAATAAACCCTCCCTGAATAAAAAGAAATTACAGATGTTACCTGATCGCGCAGACACAGCCATAGAGTAGGATGCAGGAACACTCTTTCTTTGTTTTGGGTCCGTGTTGAAAACACTGTTGTTTTAGCCAAAGATTTAGCTTGGTCCGGTTGTTGGTGCAGCCGCGAACAGCACAGCAGGTACCTGAACCCCGGTAGGACATTTCAGTAAACGTTCCGTTTAAACAAAAGCTGTGTTTGCTCCGATAAAATGAATGAAAATAACTTTCAAAAACACCCGCGATCCATACTCCGCCTACGGAATACAGGCACTTCCGGTGTCGGACAGGAAGTACGATGCACATTCGCTTCTACAGTGACACACCCAAGAATACTGTGGATAAGTTGCTCAGTCTTATTTATTTCTGATGTGGTAACTTAATTACTGTTAGACTTGATAGTTTTATTCTTCTATCTCTTTGCATCTTTTACTTTGATTACATATCTCTGTTACCCTCGTGCTCCAATACAAAATGACGAGTCAATGTAAACGGATAATGTTGACCACCTGTGTGTTTCTGTTGTACTTCCTTCGATGCTGACATGAGACAGACCTGATGGTTAACATTTCATTACTTGAGACACACAACAATTATTATTATTTTTGTTAATTATTATTTTTGGGTTAGTTTTCTCCTGATCCCTTTCCAGCATCGGGCATCTGTTCTCAGTTCATCTCTTTTGTCTTGTTGCTCCTTTTGCTCTGGTGCGTACACATACAACCCACAATCAGAAAGTGGGGATGTAAATTAAAACAGAATGCAATAATTCACCAGTGAGGGCATCAGGCACTGATGAGTCTATAGGGCATTGTTCACTTCTGCCTTTATAATCTGTTATACACTTAATGCCCATAAGTTGTAGCATTTGTTGTAAAGTAAATGCAGCACTGAGCTGTAAGCCAGAAAATAGAATGTGCACAAGAATGACCATTTAACAGATCTCATGTTTGTGAGAAACAAAGTTGTAATTTTTGTTTCACTTTTTTCTCTGGCCTATCATCTTGGGCCTTCTTTGTCACACCTTCCTCTTTATGATGCACCAAATGTTCTCTATAGGTGAAAGATCTGGACTGCAGGCTGGACATTTCAGTACCGGATCCTTCTCCTACGTAGCCATGATGTTGTGATTGCTGCAGAATGTGGTCTGGCATTATCTTGTTGAAAAATGCAGGGTCTTCCCTGAAAGAGATGACGTCTAGATGGAGCATATGTTGTTCTAGAACCTGAACATAGTTCTCTGCATTAATGGAGCCTTTCCAGACATGCAAGCTGCCCATGCCACAAGCGCTCATGCAACCCCATACCATCAGTGATGCAGGCTTCTGAACGGAGCGTTGATAACAACTTGGGCTATCCTTGTCCTCTCTGGTCCGGATGACATGGCGTCCCAGTGTTCCATAAAGAACTTCAAATCGTGACTCATCTGACCACAGAACAGTCTTCCATTTTGCCACACTCCATTTTAAATGACCCCTGGTCCAGTGCAAACGTCTGAGCTTGTGGAGATGGCTTAGAAATGGCTTCCTCTTTGCACTGTAGAGTTTCAGCTGGAAATGGCAGATTGCACGGTGGATTGTGTTCACTGACAATTGGAAGTATTCCTGAACCCATTCTGTTATTTCCTTGACATAGGGCTGGGCCATATCATATCGTTCATGTTAATACCGGTAAAAAAAGCTTGCCCGGGCAAAAAAATGATATCATAATATGCTAATTTCATGACGTACTACGTCAGGGCGCCCCGCTCCCTTAACAACTGAGCGCTTTGAATGACCAAACCGAAGTGCGCACCTGGTTACTGGTGTAATGTAATTAGTTATGCGCAATACTAGTTAAAATGCTAAAAACAAACAATGCGTGTCTCAGCTTCTCTCCATCCAGCTCTAAACCGCAAGTAAAGACATTTCGTCCCCCCCTCCCCCAGCTCTCTGAGCTGCGGGTGCGGGCTACGTCTCCCCCGCTCTAAACTGTCAGTACAAACACGCGCAGCTCAACTTCTCTTGAGTTACATAGTCGGTCCACGGACCAAGAGGCAGGTGATCAGAGACAGATCAGTCCGATAAATGAATCATTCCTGCAGGAACAGATGAAGCTGAAACACCAACAAGCTTCAGGGTCAGCTGATCACCTTACAAGTTCTGGAAGTTATAGCTCATCCCAAGTTCAACAGAGAACGGACTGCGGCTCCCCCTCTGAGCCATATATGGCTCTGAGGGGAGGGAGCAGAATGCTTTTCTGCGCTGAAAATATTTCTAAGTCCCAGAGTGTTCAAAAACTGCACACCCCACCTTTAAAGGCAACATATTTTGTTGTATGTTACATTTATGCTCAACAGATCTTAAGCTTCATTTTATTTAGTTGTTTTGGGAAACTACACCTGCACTTTAGTTTTTGTGGTGGATTTTGTTGATCTTGTATTTTGTGCAGACTTTTTCAATCTAAATAACAAAAGGATCATTTTTATTTTTTATTTTTATACTTGGAGACTGAATACTTTACTAAATAAAGTAATTTCAGTAAAATTACCCCATGTTGTAGTTTTTTATTTTATATTATACTGCAAAGCAACATGTTAAGTTAATTTTGCCAAATAAATCACTTGATTTTCGTTTTTTTTTTGTTATATCACGAAATTTATCGTTATCGTCAGAATGCTCTGAAATATCACAATACATAGTTCCCACACACGTGCGAGTATTGCGCAATACCGGGTTTTTCGCCACCCCTATAGGCAGAAATGGCGGACAAACAGACTCAGCTACCACAGCTAAATACATTACTAGCTTCACCAAGGCACAAGAGCAAAATGGCAGTGGTCAGAGTTGAATGAGTTGGAGAAAGAAATCATGGCAGACGAAGCTTGTCACCAAGAAGTTACTCTGATATCATTAATTATTTAATTACTACGAGGAGCGCACACCAGCTTCACAGCTTTAAATCCAAAAAAGATGTGTAAACTGTCTCAATCATATCTAACCAGCTAAATAAAGGTTTAACTAAAATAACACACAGCCAAAAAAAGTCCAGGCTCAACACGGACCAGGACCAGCACTTTGAGTGTTACCGTGTTGGAAGTTAGCATGTCGCGTTAGCATCCTGAGCGGAGGGTTCGTCGCACGGAGGCTCGCGGCGAGCTCAGGTAGCTCGGACGGCGTGGATCTGTCGCGGCCGTGGGGGCACGTCCCATGGGACCGACGCGTCGCCCGCACGACTTGGCTCCCGTCCTCCTTCCCTCACTGGGCCGGTCCACTGGGGCGGTCGACGGGGAGACCGCCCCAGTGGACCAGCGGGGAGATGAGGCCGTTGTCGCGTTAGCGACATGCTAAGCTAGCCGCAGCAGTAGATGTGATAAATCATAAAAATAAATAAAAAACAGCTCCAACACACAGATAGTTGTACTCTAACATTGTTCTGACATTGTTTCACAAAATGATTTATGTAGAATATTTTGTTTACCGGCCAAAAGCATGACATCTTCCAGAGCAGTTCCGAGCAGACTCAGAGAGAGGATAAAGCTGTGAGCTTCTCCGATGAGATAAATCCTTCACGTTTACTTTTTTTTGGATTAAGTGAAACCTGCGCATTGCCCAAACGTCTACCCGACTGGAACACCCACTGACCCAACACGAAGTAACCATTGCAATTAATTAGAAATTAACAAAAAAAACAACGTGAAAAATACACATCCAGTAGACTGCGCTGAAACTGCAGGTCCGCCTCCACATACCCGGAAATTACACAGATGTGACGTCACATGGGAACTATGTATATAATATTTGAGCCATATCGCCCACCCCTACCTTGACAGTGGCGTTCCTGTTTGAGGTGCAGTGACGTTTAAGGGCCCGGAGATCATGAGCATCCAGTAGAGTTTTACGGCCTTGACCCTTACGCACAGTGATTGTACCAGATTCTCTGAATCTTTTGATGATGTTATGCAAGGTTGATGATGATAACTTAAAAGTCTTTGCTATTTTACGCTGGATAACACCATTCTGGTATTGCTGCACTATCTTTCTGCGCAACAATGGTGGAATTGGTGATCCTCTTACCATCTTGGCTTCTGAGAGACACTGACACTCTGAGAAGCTCTTTTTATACCCAATCATGTTGTCAATTGACCTAATTAGTGTTAATTGGTCTTCCAGCTGTTCGTTATATGCTCAATTTCCTTTTTCCAGCCACTTATTGCTACTTGTCCCAACTTTTTTGGGATTTGTTGACACTGTGAAATTTTGAATCAACATATTTTTCCTTTAAAATGTTACATTTACTCAGATTAAACTTTTGATCTGTCATCTATGTTCTATTACAAATAAAATATTGACATTTGCCATCTCCACATCATTGCATTCAGTTTTTATTCACAATTTGTTTAGTGTCCCAACTTTTTTGGAATCCAGTTTGTACTCGCAGACATAATCCTGCTTACACACTTGTCTTTGCTTAGCCACCCACATGTGAATTGTAGCAATGTGAGATGCACAACTGGCCCAAACACCTGGTGCAAATTTGATCAAAAATAGTATCATATGTTACATGTTGCTGTTTTCTTTTTTATCTGTCAGTAGGAAGATAGGTGGTCCAGTAAACTGTGGAGATCACGTTTATTGATGTTTATATTCAACCAGCTCAGAAAAGTGATAGAGATCAAGTTGTTTTGTCAGGAAGAATGAACGGCATCATGGGATCGTTGGCTGGCACATTCAGTTTTGATTCGGTTCCTTAAAGGATCAGTATGTAACTTATTTTTTAAACATATTTCTTCACTCTGCCACTATTTAAAGAGGAACTAAACCCCGGTCTAAAAACGTGTTTATGGCAACATCTATGGGTTGAACATAGGTATTGCAGCTTAATTTTCTTATTGGTCTAGGATTCTCACTGTGACGCGTTTTCTCACTCTGATGTCATGGAAGTGGTTCAAGCAGAGCCAATCCCCTGCAGAGATGAGAAGGTCCTGCAGCTGTTCATACCTTATATGGAAGTGCCACATTTCACTCCTGACAAGCGGTTTTCTTTCTTTTATTTTTTCATTTTTTAAGCCCTTGGTTTTGGATGGAATGGGTGGAATAGATCAATTCATCTACATGTGTTTTCTTTGTTGTTGCTTGGTGTATGTTGTTGGCTAGAGGTTTGATTTGTTTTAGGTTGTTGCTGGTGGAGGCGTGGACAAAAGCACAACTCTACCTCCTCCCCTCCTTGTCTCTCGACACGCCCATTTTCAAGGAGATTTTGGATCTGCTTAGGGGAAGTAGTTACCTTCTCAACCTGTGTTTAGTTCCTCTTTAGATGGTGTAGTGGTTAGGGCGTTTGACTTGGGACCCGAAGGACGCGGGTTCGCGTCCCGGCCACTACACACCTTGGGGTGTCTATGAGTGCACACCTATTTCTCCAGCTCCCCGAGCGCTTTCTATGGCTGCTCACTGCACCACCTGGTAGGTGGTTGGGTTAAATGCAGAGACGAATTTCGTCTGTGTATGGGAAACATACGCAGATGACAAGAATAGACAATTATTATTATTATTATTTAATGATAGATTGATGTTTGACAGGTAATCTCAGAAAAAAACTATAGTCCTCTGGCGTCTCCCGGTGGTAATGAAAGCATTTATAAAAACCAAAGCGCCCTGCGGTAAACCAGCCAATAAAAACAGAGTTTATAACCAGCCAATAAAAACAGAGCTTCTAACTTTTCACGCTCCTAACCCACGCCCCCGCCTGCGAGCCCGCAGCGGCTACGCAGGTTCTCGTTGAAATAATTGCAAAGCGATGCCAAACTGTTTTTATGTGACACAAATGTATTAAATCCCCCTTCTTTATCCCTGCTCTGGACTTTTCTTTTGGTTTTTTTTGCCAAAAGTCAAGTGATCGCTTCTTCCTCCGCTCAGTCATTCAGGAAATGAATGAATTTGTCACGAGCGAATTAAAATCGGGTTCAACGTGGCTGCCGAGGCTCTGCTGATTTGCTGGTGTTCTGGTGTGCTGGACCCTGTTTTTATTTTATTTTTATAACGTTTTATTAACATATAAACACAAAAATTCGGAGCAGCTGCGAGAAGACATGAGTGGAGGCGGAGTTAAAGTGCGACTAAACCCAAAATTAACTTTTTTTAGCTGATAAACTCCCTAGAATGTGTTTAAAATGTTATCTAGCACTATGGCTGTGTTTATTCTCACATAATTGTGCATATCTGTGTAAATTGGCAATATTTGGCAATATTTGGTCTAAAAATGTGTTTACGGTAGTTCTATGGATTGAACTGGTGGATTACACCTTAAAGCTTCAGTATGTAGCTTTTTTTATAAACATATTTCTTCACTCTGTCACTACCTCCTGACAGACTGATGTTAGCCAGGTAATCTCTGAAAAAAATAAAAAAATATTGTCCCCTTGCTTCTCCAGGTGGTAAATAAGCATTTCTAAAAAGAAAAGGTGACCCGCCATTTTCCAGCCAATAAAAACAGAGTTTGTAACCAGCCAATAAAAACGGAGCTTGAATTTGAATCAGCCAATAAAAACAGAGCTTGAATTTGAACTTCAACAGACCATGGGAGAGCAGAGCCATATATGGCTCTGAGGGGGAGGGATCAGAATGCCTTGCCTGTTGAAATTTTTTCTAAGTGCTGCAGTTCTACAGAAACTGCAGACTGAACCTTTAATTTTCTTATTTGTGCAAACGCTCATGTGTGACATGTCTGCTCATGTGTGATGTCACACAGGTGGTTCAAGCAGAGCCAATCCCCTGCAGAGATGAGAAGTGCATACCTTATATGGAAGTGCTGCATTTCACTCCTGACAAGCGGTTTTATTTTTATTTTCATTTTCATTGTTTTAGGCCTTTGGTTTTGGATGGAATTAGCCTGGTTGATACCAGACCCATGTCCTTCACTTCGCTTTGTACTAGGGTCTGGCATCTCTCCCATAGACAGCGATTTCTCCGTTAGATTTTTGAATGGACCAATCAGAGAACAGAAGGCGGAGTTTTGTTAGTTTAGCCTGGCGAGGTCCAGGCTATTCAGATAAAAAGCTCAGAAACCACTCGGTGGATATTTTTTCTGCTACCAGTGTGTAATTATATGTCTCTAATTTACTGACTGTTGGCCTAGATGAAACATTTGAGATAAAATTCGATTTTTTATCATTTATTTTCGTAGCGCACCCGAGGCTGTTTGGAAAATGTCAAACCGAAACTATTTAAATCCAGCAGATTTGACCATTTCGTGAATTGATTTAGGAACTGTTAAGCTCAGGAACACTTCTGATATAACGTCAGCGGTGAAATATATTTTTTATCAGCAGAGAAATAATAGTTTACCTTGTTTTATTGAAAATTCCTTCGTGGCGGCAGCCATTTTGAATGACGACGTCAGTCGACGTCGTTCAAAACTCCGCCTTCTGCTCTCTGATTGCTCAGGAACACTTCTGATATAACGTTAGCTAAGAAATACATTTTTTATCAGCAGAGAAATAATAGTTTTTTACCTTGTTTTATTGAAAATTCCTTCGTGGCGGCAGCCATTTTGAATGACGACGTCAGTCGACGTCGTTCAAAACTCCGCCTTCTGTTCTCTGATTGGTCCGGTCAAAAATCTACCGGAGATATCCTTGTCTATGGGACAAGTCCCAGACCCAGCAGTGAAGGGAAATGAGAATTGAGCGGAGCTGCGTAGGAATGGCGAGGGCCAGGCTAGGATGGAATGGGTGGAATAGATAAATACATCTACATGTTTATTCTTTGTTGTTGCTTGGTGTATGTTGTTGGCTAGAGGTTTAATTTGTTTTAGGTTGTTGCAGGTGGAGGCGTGAACAAAAGCACAACTCTACCTCCACCCTTCCTTGTCTCTCGACACGCCCATTTTCAGGGAGATTTTGGAAGGAGGAGTTACCGTCTCAACCTGGGTTTATGCTGGATCCCCACCGCACGCATCTCGCGCAGCCGAAGCAGCCACTTTACATTGAAGTCTATGGGGACGCGAATCTTGGAGCAGCGGGTCGTGTCGCGGCGCATCTACAGCATACAAGCAGCGCGAAAGTGAGCAGCAGCTGTTTCCTACTCCCGCGTCGCATCCGAGCAGCGACTGTGCTGCTCGGCAGCACAGCTGTGGAAGCACGGCATTCCGTGCTTCCACAGCTAGATTCAGCTCGCTGCTCAGCAGCAAACAATCAGGACCAATCAGGAGAGACTCTGCCATGTGATCACGCAACGACGACGGGACGGAATTAGGTGGGCACCGCGCGAAACGTTTAACAGATGAAAAAAATCCTGCGGTAAACATGGAGGAGAAACTTACAGCAGGTCGTCAAACTGGGGGCGGGTGACACGGAAGTACCGCTGAAAGCGCTCCTCGTCTGCGCGCAGCTCCTGGATCAGATGGTGAAATTCACCGAATCCATGACGCCTCTCTAATGTGGGGTGAATCCAGAATCGTCGTTGTGCACGGCGTCTGCGTGTTGCTGCTTTGTAGATTAAGTACAAGGCAATTCTTCGTATTGCGTCCGCCATTTTTCTGAGACCGGAAATAAACAAACACCGGAGCGGAAGAGGACCAACACGCTCCTCCTCCCACTGCAGACGCGTTAGATGAGGACAGTCATCTGTTGACAAGCAGCCAGTACAGTGCGTTTGGAGATTTTTGGAAGCGCGATATGCTTTAGGTGAGGATGAGGCATTAGTCTCACTTTAAGGAAGCTGAGCTGATTTACAGCGAGAGTGATGGGGAACAGAGCCATATATGGCTCTGAGGGGGAGGGACCAGAATGCTTTTCCCTGTTGAAATTTTTTCCAAGTGCCAGCATATTCCAGAAACTGCAGAATGCAGCTTTAAGTGGAGTCACATTTTTTACACTTGTGTCCTGAATGTGGCTCAAACTGTTTTTACATGTGCTTTTCCTTTGAATTCCAACATCCTAACATCTGTATTGCAAAGTACTCCAACATCCTAACATCTGTATTGCAAAGTACAAGTGTTTGTAATGGGTGAAATTTGTCATGACATTAGCTCCGAGTTTGAATTCTTTAGATTGAAAGAAATACAGCCGCTATGTACCGTATTTTTCGGAGCATAGGTTGCACCTTTTTATTATTTTTTCATGGCCTGCGACCTATACAGGTAGTCCCCGATTTACGAGCGCTCTGATCTACGAGGTTCCAGACTTACGAGCTGGCGAATTATTGGAAAAAACGCAAAAAATACTGAGTTTTCCTGTGTTTTTTCACCACAGTTCGTTAGCTAAACATGTGGACACACGTTTCCGATCATTTTTATGCACTCATAAGCAGTTTTTCGATGAAAAACGAGTGTTTGTAGTCGCGCTAGCAAAACCGTTCCAATTTACGAGCGAATTTCCGGACTTACGAGAAGCGTGGCGGCCGTTCCAAATTACGAGATTTCCGGTTTACGAGCGCCTCGTTGTAACGGATCTCGCTCGTAAATCGGGGACTACCTGTACTCAGGTGCGACCTATATATGGCTTTTTATCACTTTTGGCGAAACAAATTTTAAATCCAGCTCATTTCACAATTACGTTCATTTATTAAGGAAAAGTTCAGCTCAGACACATATTTGCTATAATTTTTATCAAACAAATAATTGTTTTTAAGTGTTAATCTTCTTAAAAGCCTTGCTGTGCGCTCCTGTGGCAGACATTTGCAGTAGAGCTAAACGTAGGTGCGACCTATCTAGGGATTTTTCCAATCTATTGGTAATAATTGGACAATGCGACCTATACTCCGGTGCGACCTATACTCCGAAAAATACGGTACTTCAGAGGTTCTGCATGTTTTGTTTTGTTATTCTATCTGTTCATTTTTGCTGTCTCTGTTTTTTTGTTTTTTTCCACCAACCAGACACAGAGAGTTTGGTCAATGGGAATCACCAGGCCAAGCCATTCCAGTCCCCCCCGGCTCCTGGAGGAAGGGTCCAGTCTGAGCACAGTGCAATTGTCAGCTCCATTGAGAAGGACCTCCAGGACATCATGGATTCCTTAGTCATGGATGACCCTGACCCTGAGCCCTGTTTATCAGAGGCTAAAAAGCCTCCTGGAGCCAAGTCCAGTTCCCTCTCCCCCTTGTCACCTATAGTTAATGGAGGGGGGAGGCATCTGTTATCCTCTCCTACCAGCCCAGGGTCCATGTCTGTAGGGTCCAGCTATGAAAATGCTTCCCCCCCTTTCTCACCACTTTCTTCCCCCTCAGCAGCCAGTAGTGGGAGCTTTACCAGCCCATCTCCTGGTGGGGGACCCCAGGACCAGAGTTGTTCTCTGCCACCAGTGCCTACACGCTCCTCCAGCTACAACTTTACTACCCAGCCTCCTCTTTATCCACGGACCGTACTGCCTAATTTCAGCAGCACTGGCATGGGCCAAAAGGTTCAGGAAAGCCCTAGGCTGCAGAGGAAGCTCCTAACAGAAGCTCATCCAAGCCCCAAGCCAACCCACAGAGGACTCAACCAAGATGGATCAGAGAGCCCTCTACAGATCTCTCTGTTGTCCTCCAGTGAATCTCTCAGTGGTAGAAACATTGTGCCAAGCAGTCCCAGAGTCACACCCAAATTCTCTAACTGTCCATCCCTGTCTCCTTCCAGTCCCAGGACCAAGACTACCTCGGTGCTCCAGGAAACATCTTCCAGTCAATTTAGGGAGCAGACCATTCTAGCAGATCACTCTTTGAACTCCAGCCCCTCAAGGCAGCTTTCTCAACCCAGCCGAGCATTTCAGCCTCCCCTAGACCCTATTGTTCATATTATCCAAGGATCTCCACTCCAGCAGCATCCACGTTCACTGCAGCCCCCTGAGAGCCCTCGCATGGCCAGGAGGAACTTGGAGTTGAATGGTGGCAGTGGAGGAAGCGGTAGTATGAGAGAGCTGCCACCTCTAAGTCCCTCCTTAGCTCGGAGAGGGGTCCCAGTTCTTCCAGGAGCACTTCCAGGAACAATCTCTACATTGAAGACTCCAGAGAGCCCCTCACATCTGAGCATATTTGTCCCAGAGAGTCCCAGGCTTCGCCGCAAAACTGGGTCCACAGCCGAGGAACCATCTTGCAGTAGAGGGATCAGAGCCCGCAGTCCGTCTCCTACTTCTATGATGATGGAGGGTAGTAGTGGTGCGGGCATACGGAAGGGGAGCTTTGGAAATCCTCTGTCGCCTGCTTACAGTCTGGGATCCCTACCTGGTTCATCCCCTGTAGCCAGCCCCAGGACCCAGAGGAAAATGTCTTCAGGGAGACCCCACCCAGGAATGCGAGAGAGGAAGAACAGCATCACAGAGATTAGCGACAACGAGGATGAATTGCTGGAGTACCACCGACGTCAGAGAGAGGAGAGGCTCCGAGAGCAGGAGATGGAGAGACTGGTGAGTTAAGAGTCTTATCATTAATCAACTGCTTTAATGTTGAACAAGACACCACCATAGCTCTCCCATTTCTGATCCAAATTTCTGTTTATTTGTGTTTAACTTTTATTTTCTTTTTTAAATAAATGCTTAAAAATAAGCTAACAATTAGACTTTTTATTACGAACATGATCATGTAAAAATGATCAAATATTTGAAGTTGTTACGCCTAGGCTATAACTGTTTTGGTCATTCTGAAATTTTGTAGAAAAACTTAACTATTCTATCAGTTTAGATAATAAGCTAATAATAATAATTTTGTAAATAATATCTAACATTTTATATAATTATTTTCTAGCTTGATCCCAATTTCAGTCACTTGATCTCTAAAATTCAACTTGTTTTGGATAAACAGATGCAGACTAATGGGTATTATCTTTGGGAATAAGTTGATTAGAAAATTGCTTCCATAGACCTGAAAAATATTTGAAATTCTACAAAAATCATTTTAATCCAGGTTCACATTTACACTGGGATTTCGACTTCATCTTGCTCATAGATGTAATCTCAGTGAGGACATGTTTTAAATTAATTTGATTGAGCTTGTCCTTAATTAACGGCAACTGATTGCTGAAAAAAGTTTGACCAATAGCTTTGATCAATTCCAAGTCAACATATACCGGTAATTGTTAACAGGCTATTCAATTTTGCTGAGATGTTTTAGACACATCAGAAAATATTTTTTCGGTGCTTTAAAGCAGAAAAACATTGATTATACTTTGCCCCTTTTAAAAACTTCTAATTTCCAACAATGGCCCAGTTGTTCATGCAGAGGGATGCTCTCAATCTAATCTTTGTTACAAACATTGCAGCATCTGTGTTTGTTTGCAAAAGGAGGAGGAGGACACAAGTCCATAAACCATCTTCGTAAACTGTCTGCAACTTGGCTGCTGTCTGTCTAAATGGCTGCTGACGCATACTGCCGTTGTGGCTGAATGAGCCCATAGCAACCACATTGTTTGTTGTTTTCCAAACTAAATGGAGGTGGGGATTGAGGGAGTTAAACATCTTGAACTTGTCTGCTAAGCTGAATAAGTCTGCACAGACAAAATTCCCTATAATTCCCTTTACATGTGTTTGTGGCTTTGTGAGAAGGCATTTGTCTGCTGTTAGTAAGTGGTGTGTAGGCAAAGGCCAAGTTTTACTCTAAGGGCCAGTTTACACAGCGCGTATTTTGAGTGTAACCGCTACTTTCTCTTTGCGACTTTGCTTATCGCCTACACGACGCTGCTGGCCCCCCTCGATGACTCCGATACTTTTCTGACCCTGCTCTCAAGGTGGAAGTTTTTCGCTGACCCCCCGCTGATAATGTAAACATCTCCCGTGGAGCTTTTGTGTCAACCACATGCGCGCAGCCCGCATGCGCGGACAGTCTGACATTTCACGTGTCACGTTGCAAAATATAACAGTTTAACAATAATAAACAGTATTTATGTTGGCGTGGGAGATGTAAATTTATCTGAACTACAGTATCTATCTGGACTCGTTACATTTTTTAAACAGTGCGTAACGTGCTGTGAAAATGAAGACACCAGGTTTATTTTTTATTTATTTATTTATTCAGCACCACAAAGTTTACAACACAAACACTGAGAATTAAACTGAACACACTATTAAAACACGTGAACCGAACTGTAACTACGTTAATGAACTGGACTCTTGCTGTGTGTTCATCTGGACCCATCAGAACCGCCGAACCGTCTGCCTGTTTGTTGGAACGACAGCTTCTCCACCTGGCAGAAATAAATAAATAAATAAATAAAAACTCAGTTGTTGTGTGATCAAAGTAAACACAAGCAAACATTATATTAAGAACGTTGATTTACCTGCTGTAAGTCAGCTGTTTATCACGGAGTAAAGTCCGGTTCTGGTCCACAGTCCACTCAGCGTCTGGTGTGGAGCTTGTTAGATGAAGAGAGTCCCGCTTGGTGTCAAATCTGTTGACTCTTATCCAAATTCCAGCTTTAACTTGTTGTTAACTTGTTGACAACAACTTGTAGTTAGCTGATTTTAGCCAGAGAGGAAAACAGGCTGCCTCGGCTGCCGTTTACCTCAGGCAGCACGCATGCGCAGTAGTTAAGGTTCCAAAAATCACAGCGCCATCTAACGGCCCAGCATGGTAACTACAGTGAAATCATGAGGACGGGGGGTGGAGGGGGAGAGAGTCGTATCCACAGAATTCGACTGTGTCAACGCAAAACTTTTCACCTAATTAACATACCCAAAACATCCGTTTCCCCCACACAGTGTCCGTGTAAACAGGGCCTAAATAGGGGGTCGGCTCCCTCATTTTGGTGGACATTGGCATCAGAA
>JBBPBX010091235.1:0-13971 GCA_038048925.1 Garcialebias charrua
CTTATTGTATTGTATAAATATTAGTATACATGCTACCGGTGTATGAATATGTGTATGAATGGGTGGATGGCTGGTACTGTGAAGCGCTTTGGGGCCCCTCATAGGGGCCTGGAAGGCGCTATAGCTGTAAGCTCCATTTACCATTTATTGTCCTTAGTTACTCATGACCCAGGAGAAATTTGATAGTCAGCCCATTTCCAAGCCTGATGGGGAGTCAGATTCAGATAAGTTTGATTGTTGATTTTCTTCAGGCAGACAGATTTTTTTTCTTCAGCCTTGAGTCCATCTGATCGATCCGATTCCAAAATGGCCTAATTGTGGGAATCCATTCCACTGATCCATGCTATGAGTCTCTCTCAAGGTCGAACCCACCACGCTGACGAGTCCCAGAAGCCAGAATAAAAACACGGAAAGAATGAAAAACTCTGCTTCACGGGGAAACAGAGGAGCTTTTATTGTGAAGGCAGATTTTGTTCTTGATGTTCCAAATGAAGATTGTGTTGCAGAAGAAGCATTTGGACCCACGTGTGTGTCGTTTGACTTTTGCTCCAGTCGTCTTGGTGTTGAATAGAGAAGCTGCAGTGATCCACAGGAAGTGCCGCTCTATCTGCAGCTCTTCTATATTTAGTCGCTCGTCACCGCAGAAGACGAGTTCTGGAGTGAAGGAGGTCAGAGCGGCTCCACGAGCTGCTGGATCACCTGCAGCGCTCAGGTGTGCTGTCTCCTGCCGCACCGCCACAACTGGAAGCTTCCTGCGCACACGCTCTCATCTGAAGCCAGTTCAATAAGAACCGAGGCAGAAGATCAGCGCACGTGGATCAGGCGTGTCCGGATGGTGTGAAGATGTTCATGGTGAGGAGGACACAGAAGAAGAACTCTGTTCCCTCGTCGTTACAGTCTGCCTTGTTGGGACGAGAAGACAAGTGGAGCGTCATCAGCGTAGAACGCAGGCCCGGCTGCATGGGTGGGCATTGAGGGACATTGCCCCCCCACAGAGTCAGCTGTGCCCCCCCTGACTGGACGGGAAGTTTTTTTTGTTTGTTTGTATTTAATCTCTGAGTGTACATCTTTCTATTTTTCCTATCTCTGTTTGTCAGTCATACAATTAAACCAATCAATGAAGCCAAGGCAACATTCTAGCCAACTACAGTTCGAGGGGGGCGGGTCACTGACTTAATGCGCAAACTAGCTGTTTTCAAACAGAAACAGCCACGCTCACCATTGTCCGTGTATCATGGATATTCAGACTTTTTTCCAACAAAACAAGAGGACAACGAATTACACTGACAGTGGAATAAATGAGAGCAGACAGGAAGCGGCACCATCCATTTCAGTTGGAAACGTAAGCACTGAAGTCAACTGACTTTTTTTAAAGCTAGAAATGAGGAGGAAGATTTTGAGCTAACCAGCAACGTTAGCTTGGAAGCGTTGCCTTCTACAAATGAGGTTCAACCTGAGCTAACAATGGCAGCTAACTTTACAGTTACTGAAGAAACTTCTACAGTAGAAGATCTAACAAAACAAGGTAATGCTTCAAGTACCAAGAGTCTGAGCTGGTGAGGGTGCTGGACTTTGAGGACTTGGTTTGTGACTTTGCAAATAAAAAGACCAGAAAGAACTTCTAAAGGTAAGAACCACTGTGCTTTCTGTGAAATGAGTAGTCCAATATAAACTTATGGCTGTGCAGATAATAAATGTACAGTATTTTGTTTATTTGATATACTGTCTGCATAACATTAATCTTGCATAACTGTGGTGTGATGCTGAGAGTTAGTGCTGCAACAGGTTTTGCAGAGTGTGAAGTTGCCCAGATCACTTGATGACTGTTCTAATGCAACCTACACTCAGCTGTGTTATGTGATGGAATTGTTATATCGTCAGCTCAGCTAGCATGAATATTCACTTCAGTCACAGTGTTCAGCCTGACACTAGTGCTTATATTCATCACTGTATGTTTATGTTTGACTTTTAATTGAATGAACAGCACTACAGGTTGGGTTGTCTTGTTCTTTTTTGTTTGTTTAGATTTTGGATTTTATTGAGATTGTTTCTTCACAGCACTGTATTAGGAGTGGTCACAGAGCCGCTGTTCAACTTGAAGCAAAGAAAATGTTTGCTGAAAAAAATATGCCCCCTTAAAAAAAAAAGAATGCCCCCCCTTTGAATTGTTTCTGCAGCCGGGTCTGGTAGAACGACATGAAGACGTGAGATGAACTGAAAGATGGTCCTGATGGACCGGTTGGGATCAGGTCCAGGTTCTGGGTGGACACGTGGAGCGGCAGGAGACCCCTGCTCTGTGACCAGCTGTGAAACTTCAGGTCGTTGTGTGTGTAACCACCTGACAGGTCGTTGTGTTTGTAATCACCTGACAGGTCGTTGTGTGTAACCACCTGACAGGTCGTTGTGTTTGTAACCACCTGACAGGTCGTTGTGTGTAACCACCTGACAGGTCGTTGTGTTTGTAACCACCTGACAGGTCGTTGTGTGTGTAACCACCTGACAGGTCGTTGTGTGTGTAACCACCTGACAGGTCGTTGTGTGTAACCACCTGACAGGTCGTTGTGTTTGTAACCACCTGACAGGTCGTTGTGTGTGTAACCACCTGACAGGTCGTTGTGTGTAACCACCTGACAGGTCGTTGTGTTTGTAACCACCTGACAGGTCGTTGTGTGTGTAACCACCTGACAGGTCGTTGTGTTTGTAACCACCTGACAGGTCGTTGTGTGTGTAACCACCTGACAGGTCGTTGTGTGTGTAACCACCTGACAGGTCGTTGTGTGTGTAACCACCTGACAGGTCGTTGTGTGTGTAACCACCTGACAGGTCGTTGTGTGTGTAACCACCTGACAGGTCGTTGTGTGTGTAACCACCTGACAGGTCGTTGTGTGTGTAACCACCTGACAGGTCGTTGTGTGTGTAACCACCTGACAGGTCGTTGTGTGTGTAACCACCTGACAGGTCGTTGTGTGTGTAACCACCTGACAGGTCGTTGTGTGTGTAACCACCTGACAGGTCGTTGTGTGTGTAACCACCTGACAGGTCGTTGTGTGTGTCACCACCTGACAGGTCGTTGTGTGTGTAATCACCTGACAGGTCGTTGTGTGTGTAACCACCTGACAGGTCGTTGTGTGTGTAACCACCTGACAGGTCGTTGTGTGTGTCACCACCTGACAGGTCGTTGTGTGTGTAACCACCTGACAGGTCGTTGTGTGTGTCACCACCTGACAGGTCGTTGTGTGTGTAACCACCTGACAGGTCGTTGTGTGTGTAACCACCTGACAGGTCGTTGTGTGTGTCACCACCTGACAGGTCGTTGTGTGTGTAACCACCTGACAGGTCGTTGTGTGTGTCACCACCTGACAGGTCGTTGTGTGTGTAACCACCTGACAGGTCGTTGTGTGTGTCACCACCTGACAGGTCGTTGTGTGTGTAACCACCTGACAGGTCGTTGTGTGTGTCACCACCTGACAGGTCGTTGTGTGTGTAACCACCTGACAGGTCGTTGTGTGTGTCACCACCTGACAGGTCGTTGTGTGTGTCACCACCTGACAGGTCGTTGTGTGTGTAACCACCTGACAGGTCGTTGTGTGTGTAACCACCTGACAGGTCGTTGTGTGTGTAACCACCTGACAGGTCGTTGTGTGTGTCACCACCTGACAGGTCGTTGTGTGTGTAACCACCTGACAGGTCGTTGTGTGTGTAACCACCTGACAGGTCGTTGTGTGTGTAACCACCTGACAGGTCGTTGTGTGTGTAACCACCTGACAGGTCGTTGTGTGTGTAACCACCTGACAGGTCGTTGTGTGTGTAACCACCTGACAGGTCGTTGTGTGTGTAACCACCTGACAGGTCGTTGTGTGTGTAACCACCTGACAGGTCGTTGTGTGTGTAACCACCTGACAGGTCGTTGTGTGTGTCACCACCTGACAGGTCGTTGTGTGTGTAATCACCTGACAGGTCGTTGTGTGTGTAACCACCTGACAGGTCGTTGTGTGTGTAACCACCTGACAGGTCGTTGTGTGTGTAACCACCTGACAGGTCGTTGTGTGTGTAACCACCTGACAGGTCGTTGTGTGTGTCACCACCTGACAGGTCGTTGTGTGTGTAACCACCTGACAGGTCGTTGTGTGTGTAACCACCTGACAGGTCGTTGTGTGTGTAACCACCTGACAGGTCGTTGTGTGTGTCACCACCTGACAGGTCGTTGTGTGTGTAACCACCTGACAGGTCGTTGTGTGTGTAACCACCTGACAGGTCGTTGTGTGTGTAACCACCTGACAGGTCGTTGTGTGTGTAACCACCTGACAGGTCGTTGTGTGTGTCACCACCTGACAGGTCGTTGTGTGTGTAACCACCTGACAGGTCGTTGTGTGTGTAACCACCTGACAGGTCGTTGTGTGTGTAACCACCTGACAGGTCATTGTGTGTGTAACCACCTGACAGGTCGTTGTGTGTGTAACCACCTGACAGGTCATTGTGTATGTAACCACCTGACAGGTCATTGTGTATGTCACCACCTGACAGGTCATTGTGTGTGTCACCACCTGACAGGTCGTTGTGTGTGTCACCACCTGACAGGTCGTTGTGTGTGTAACCACCTGACAGGTCGTTGTGTGTGTAACCACCTGACAGGTCGTTGTGTGTGTAACCACCTGACAGGTCGTTGTGTGTGTAACCACCTGACAGGTCGTTGTGTGTGTAACCACCTGACAGGTCGTTGTGTGTGTAACCACCTGACAGGTCGTTGTGTGTGTAACCACCTGACAGGTCGTTGTGTGTGTAACCACCTGACAGGTCGTTGTGTGTGTCACCACCTGACAGGTCGTTGTGTGTGTAACCACCTGACAGGTCGTTGTGTGTGTCACCACCTGACAGGTCGTTGTGTGTGTAACCACCTGACAGGTCGTTGTGTGTGTAACCACCTGACAGGTCGTTGTGTGTGTAACCACCTGACAGGTCGTTGTGTGTGTAACCACCTGACAGGTCGTTGTGTGTGTAACCACCTGACAGGTCGTTGTGTGTGTAACCACCTGACAGGTCGTTGTGTGTGTAACCACCTGACAGGTCATTGTGTATGTAACCACCTGACAGGTCATTGTGTATGTAACCACCTGACAGGTCATTGTGTATGTAACCACCTGACAGGTCATTGTGTATGTAACCACCTGACAGGTCATTGTGTATGTCACCACCTGACAGGTCGTTGTGTGTGTAACCACCTGACAGGTCGTTGTGTGTGTAACCACCTGACAGGTCGTTGTGTGTGTAACCACCTGACAGGTCGTTGTGTGTGTAACCACCTGACAGGTCGTTGTGTGTGTAACCACCTGACAGGTCGTTGTGTGTGTAACCACCTGACAGGTCGTTGTGTGTGTAACCACCTGACAGGTCGTTGTGTGTAACCACCTGACAGGTCGTTGTGTGTAATCACCTGACAGGTCGTTGTGTGTAACCACCTGACAGGTCGTTGTGTGTGTGTGTAACCACCTGACAGGTCGTTGTGTGTGTGTAACCACCTGACTTTGACTCTTCTGCTCGCTCGGAGCTGTTGAAGGAACCTGTGAGCTCTGGTTGACCTCATTACCTTGAAGCTCTGCCCACAACCAGAGCAGAACTGGTCAGAGAGCCAGACTTGATCCAGAACCAGAGTGAGACTTCGGTTAACTGTGAAGAACCACCTGAACCCTTCATGGGTTCCTCACACAAGATCAGACTGTCGCTTTATCTGATCTCCTCTGAAAAGTCTGGAGTTTCTGCTGGACTGAATCCAGCACCTTCTCACCACACGTCCTCTAATGAAGCTGGTTTTGATTCAGGACCTTCTCACCACACGTCCTCTAATGAAGCTGGTTTTGATTCAGGACCTTCTCACCACACGTCCTCTAATGAAGCTGGTTTTGATTCAGGACCTTCTCACCACACGTCCTCTAATGAAGCTGGTTTTGATTCAGGACCTTCTCACCACACGTCCTCTAATGAAGCTGGTTTTGATTCAGGACCTTCTCACCACACGTCCTCTAATGAAGCTGGTTTTGATTCAGGACCTTCTCACCACACGTCCTCTAATGAAGCTGGTTTTGATTCAGGACCTTCTCACCACACGTCCTCTAATGAAGCTGGTTTTGATTCAGGACCTTCTCACCACACGTCCTCTAATGAAGCTGGTTTTGATTCAGGACCTTCTCACCACACGTCCTCTAATGAAGCTGGTTTTGATTCAGGACCTTCTCACCACACGTCCTCTAATGAAGCTGGTTTTGATTCAGGACCTTCTCACCACACGTCCTCTAATGAAGCTGGTTTTGATTCAGGACCTTCTCACCACACGTCCTCTAATGAAGCTGGTTTTGATTCAGGACCTTCTCACCACACGTCCTCTAATGAAGCTGGTTTTGATTCAGCACCTTCTCACCACACGTCCTCTAATGAAGCTGGTTTTGATTCAGGACCTTCTCACCACACGTCCTCTAATGAAGCTGGTTTTGATTCAGGACCTTCTCACCACACGTCCTCTAATGAAGCTGGTTTTGATTCAGGACCTTCTCACCACACGTCCTCTAATGAAGCTGGTTTTGATTCAGGACCTTCTCACCACACGTCCTCTAATGAAGCTGGTTTTGATTCAGGACCTTCTCACCACACGTCCTCTAATGAAGCTGGTTTTGATTCAGGACCTTCTCACCACACGTCCTCTAATGAAGCTGGTTTTGATTCAGGACCTTCTCACCACACGTCCTCTAATGAAGCTGGTTTTGATTCAGGACCTTCTCACCACACGTCCTCTAATGAAGCTGGTTTTGATTCAGGACCTTCTCACCACACGTCCTCTAATGAAGCTGGTTTTGATTCAGGACCTTCTCACCACACGTCCTCTAATGAAGCTGGTTTTGATTCAGGACCTTCTCACCACACGTCCTCTAATGAAGCTGGTTTTGATTCAGCACCTTCTCACCACACGTCCTCTAATGAAGCTGGTTTTGATTCAGGACCTTCTCACCACACGTCCTCTAATGAAGCTGGTTTTGATTCAGCACCTTCTCACCACACGTCCTCTAATGAAGCTGGTTTTGATTCAGGACCTTCTCACCACACGTCCTCTAATGAAGCTGGTTTTGATTCAGGACCTTCTCACCACACGTCCTCTAATGAAGCTGGTTTTGATTCAGGACCTTCTCACCACACGTCCTCTAATGAAGCTGGTTTTGATTCAGGACCTTCTCACCACACGTCCTCTAATGAAGCTGGTTTTGATTCAGGACCTTCTCACCACACGTCCTCTAATGAAGCTGGTTTTGATTCAGCACCTTCTCACCACACGTCCTCTAATGAAGCTGGTTTTGATTCAGGACCTTCTCACCACACGTCCTCTAATGAAGCTGGTTTTGATTCAGCACCTTCTCACCACACGTCCTCTAATGAAGCTGGTTTTGATTCAGGACCTTCTCACCACACGTCCTCTAATGAAGCTGGTTTTGATTCAGGACCTTCTCACCACACGTCCTCTAATGAAGCTGGTTTTGATTCAGGACCTTCTCACCACACGTCCTCTAATGAAGCTGGTTTTGATTCAGCACCTTCTCACCACACGTCCTCTAATGAAGCTGGTTTTGATTCAGGACCTTCTCACCACACGTCCTCTAATGAAGCTGGTTTTGATTCAGGACCTTCTCACCACACGTCCTCTAATGAAGCTGGTTTTGATTCAGGACCTTCTCACCACACGTCCTCTAATGAAGCTGGTTTTGATTCAGGACCTTCTCACCACACGTCCTCTAATGAAGCTGGTTTTGATTCAGGACCTTCTCACCACACGTCCTCTAATGAAGCTGGTTTTGATTCAGGACCTTCTCACCACACGTCCTCTAATGAAGCTGGTTTTGATTCAGGACCTTCTCACCACACGTCCTCTAATGAAGCTGGTTTTGATTCAGGACCTTCTCACCACACGTCCTCTAATGAAGCTGGTTTTGATTCAGCACCTTCTCACCACACGTCCTCTAATGAAGCTGGTTTTGATTCAGGACCTTCTCACCACACGTCCTCTAATGAAGCTGGTTTTGATTCAGCACCTTCTCACCACACGTCCTCTAATGAAGCTGGTTTTGATTCAGGACCTTCTCACCACACGTCCTCTAATGAAGCTGGTTTTGATTCAGGACCTTCTCACCACACGTCCTCTAATGAAGCTGGTTTTGATTCAGGACCTTCTCACCACACGTCCTCTAATGAAGCTGGTTTGGATTCAGGACCTTCTCACCACACGTCCTCTAATAAATAAATAAATGTCACATTTTTGTCATCTGTGTATGTTTCCCATACAAGACGAAATTCGTCTCTGCATTTAACCCAACCACAACCAGGTGGTGCAGTGGGCAGCCATAGAAAGCACCCGGGGAGCTGGGGAAATAGGTGTGCACTCATAGACACCCCAAGGTGTGTAGTAGCCGGGGTTCGAACATGGGTCCTTCGGGTCCCAAGTCGGCAGCCCTGCCCCTACACCATCTTCGCCCCTAAATGAAGCTGGTTTTGATTCAGGACCTTCTCACCACACGTCCTCTAATGAAGCTGGTTTTGATTCAGGACCTTCTCACCACACGTCCTCTAATGAAGCTGGTTTTGATTCAGCACCTTCTCACCACACGTCCTCTAATGAAGCTGGTTTTGATTCAGGACCTTCTCACCACACGTCCTCTAATGAAGCTGGTTTTGATTCAGGACCTTCTCACCACACGTCCTCTAATGAAGCTGGTTTTGATTCAGGACCTTCTCACCACACGTCCTCTAATGAAGCTGGTTTTGATTCAGGACCTTCTCACCACACGTCCTCTAATGAAGCTGGTTTTGATTCAGGACCTTCTCACCACACGTCCTCTAATGAAGCTGGTTTTGATTCAGGACCTTCTCACCACACGTCCTCTAATGAAGCTGGTTTTGATTCAGCACCTTCTCACCACACGTCCTCTAATGAAGCTGGTTTTGATTCAGGACCTTCTCACCACACGTCCTCTAATGAAGCTGGTTTTGATTCAGGACCTTCTCACCACACGTCCTCTAATGAAGCTGGTTTTGATTCAGGACCTTCTCACCACACGTCCTCTAATGAAGCTGGTTTTGATTCAGGACCTTCTCACCACACGTCCTCTAATGAAGCTGGTTTTGATTCAGGACCTTCTCACCACACGTCCTCTAATGAAGCTGGTTTTGATTCAGGACCTTCTCACCACACGTCCTCTAATGAAGCTGGTTTTGATTCAGGACCTTCTCACCACACGTCCTCTAATGAAGCTGGTTTTGATTCAGGACCTTCTCACCACACGTCCTCTAATGAAGCTGGTTTTGATTCAGGACCTTCTCACCACACGTCCTCTAATGAAGCTGGTTTTGATTCAGGACCTTCTCACCACACGTCCTCTAATGAAGCTGGTTTTGATTCAGGACCTTCTCACCACACGTCCTCTAATGAAGCTGGTTTTGATTCAGGACCTTCTCACCACACGTCCTCTAATGAAGCTGGTTTTGATTCAGGACCTTCTCACCACACGTCCTCTAATGAAGCTGGTTTTGATTCAGGACCTTCTCACCACACGTCCTCTAATGAAGCTGGTTTTGATTCAGCACCTTCTCACCACACGTCCTCTAATGAAGCTGGTTTTGATTCAGCACCTTCTCACCACACGTCCTCTAATGAAGCTGGTTTTGATTCAGGACCTTCTCACCACACGTCCTCTAATGAAGCTGGTTTTGATTCAGGACCTTCTCACCACACGTCCTCTAATGAAGCTGGTTTTGATTCAGGACCTTCTCACCACACGTCCTCTAATGAAGCTGGTTTTGATTCAGGACCTTCTCACCACACGTCCTCTAATGAAGCTGGTTTTGATTCAGCACCTTCTCACCACACGTCCTCTAATGAAGCTGGTTTTGATTCAGGACCTTCTCACCACACGTCCTCTAATGAAGCTGGTTTTGATTCAGGACCTTCTCACCACACGTCCTCTAATGAAGCTGGTTTTGATTCAGGACCTTCTCACCACATTCCTCTAATGAAGCTGGTTTTGATTCAGGACCTTCTCACCACACGTCCTCTAATGAAGCTGGTTTGGATTCAGAGCTGGCCTGAAGCACGAGAGTCATCAGGAGTTTGGAGAGATCTCAGGTTCTGGTTCCTTCAGTCCAGGTTTCTGAGATGTTTCACATCATTAACGGGATGAGGACGTTGTTTGAACACCTCGGTCTTCAGATCTCTCTACATCTTCTGTCGTTGGTCCTCTTCATTTCTTTAACGTGTAACTTTGTGCTGAACTGAAGCTTCCTCTTCGTGCCTGAACGTGACGCCGTCGCTGCGAGCAGCTGCAGCTTGAACTGGAATTCATCCACACTCAGACCCTCAGAGTCGCTCTTCCTGTTTCTGAACAGGAAGTTGGTCCCGTCAAGATAAAAGTTGAGTGTGTCCGGGAGCTGCTGGTCACTGCAGCTCGGCAGCACCCGGCCCACGACCGCAACAGGAAACAGAAGTTTCCACGACGTAACCACAGCGAGTGTGACAGAGCTGCAGCGAACGCACCGCAGTGGAAACTTCATGTGTGTGAACGTTTCAGAACCTTATACACATCTGCAGTCTGAACCCTGAAGACCAGAACCTTCTACACATCTGCACTCTGAACCCTGAAGACCAGAACCTTCTACACATCTGCAGTCTGAACCAAGAAGAACAGAACCTTCTACACATCTGCAGTCTGAACCCAGAAGAACAGAACCTTCTACACATCTGCAGTCTGAACCATGAAGACCAGAACCATCTACACATCTGCACTCTGAACCATGAAGACCAGAACCTTCTACACATCTGCAGTCTGAACCATGAAGACCAGAACCTTCTACACATCTGCAGTCTGAACCATGAAGACCAGAACTTCTACACATCTGCAGTCTGAACCATGAAGACCAGAACCATCTACACATCTGCAGTCTGAACCATGAAGACCAGAACCTTCTACACATCTGCACTCTGAACCATGAAGACCAGAACCTTCTACACATCTGCAGTCTGAACCCTGAAGACCAGAACCTTCTACACATCTGCAGTCTGAACCATGAAGACCAGAACCTTCTACACATCTGCAGTCTGAACCATGAAGACCAGAACTTTCTACACATCTGCAGTCTGAACCCAGAAGAACAGAACTTTCTACACATCTGCACTCTGAACCCAGAAGAACAGAACTTTCTACACATCTGCAGTCTGAACCCTGAAGAACAGAACCTTCTACATCTAAAAAAGCTAAGTCTGGTCCTCTGGACATTCACAAAAACAAAAAAACAAAACAAAGCAAAAAATTGTAGAAACGTTTCGTCTTTCGTCCGAAAGACTTCCTCAGTCTGAGGTGCTGGGTTCAGCTCAGTCTTATAAATAGCACCCTCTCACAGTGTTACACAACCAGTTGGCTGATGACAGCCTGAAACCAGCTGCTCACATGATCAAGGAGGACCATCAGCCTAACAATGGATCGTTAGCACCCTGATGGTTGTTTGCTATTCACAGAGGGCTGAGTGATACCAGCAATCACAGCATTGTAGGAGGGGGACAGTTGAACTCGGAGGCCTCCACCCCTGTTTAATGATGGGCGGTTTCTTTTCACAAAGATGGCCTCCTTTACTCCTCTCTCAAACCATCGTTCCTCTCTATCAAGGATGTGAACATCTTCATCCCTGAAAGAGTGACCTCTGACCTGGAGATGAGTGTAGACCGCAGAGTCCTGACCTGATGATGTTGATCTTCTGTGCTGGGCCATCCTTTTGGCCAGTGGCTGTTTAGTTTCCCCGATATAAGACTGATCACAGCCCTCCTGACACTGAACAGCATACACAATATTACTCTGTTTGTGCCGGGGGACTGGATCTTTGGGATGAACCAGTTTTTGCCGTAATGTATTTTGGGGTTTAAAAGCCACTGGGACGTTGTGTTTAGAAAATAAACGTCTCAATGTCTCTGAAACCCCTGCAACATATGGAATGGCCACTGGTCTGGGTCTGGGTTCCTTCTTTTCACCTGATGGCTGGCTGGAGTCCTGTTTGGGTTTCTTCTCTGCTTTCAGGAAGGCCCAGTTAGGATATCCACATTTCTCTAGAGCCTGTTTTGTGTGTGATTTCTCCTTCTGTCTGGCTCCTGAGTTAGTGGGGACGCTGTCTGCTCTGTGGTACAGAGTCCTGATGACTCCTAACTTGTGCTCCAGAGGGTGATGGGAGTCAAACTGTAAATACTGGTCTGTGTGGGTGGGTTTGCGGTACACCTCAGTTTGCAAATTTCCTCTATCAGAAACTGAGACCTCACAGTCCAAGAAAGCCAACCTGCCATTTCTTACATCTTCTCGTGTGAACTTGATATATTTATCCACAGAGTTGATGTGATCAGTGAAATGTTGGACTTCCTGAGATTTAATTTTAACCCAGGTGTCATCACACACAAAACAGGCTCTAGAGAACATGTGGATATCCTAACTGGGCCTTCCTGAAAGCAGAGAAGAAACCCAAACAGGACTCCAGCCAGCCATCAGGTGAAAAGAAGGAACCCAGACCCAGACCAGTGGTCATTCCATATGTTGCAGGGGTTTCAGAGACATTGAGACGTTTATTTTCTAAACACAACGTCCCAGTGGCTTTTAAACCTCAAAATACATTACGGCAAAAACTGGTTCATCCCAAAGATCCAGTCCCCCGGCAAAAACAGAGTAACATTGTGTATGCTGTTCAGTGTCAGGAGGGCTGTGATCAGTCTTATATCGGGGAAACTAAACAGCCACTGGCCAAAAGGATGGCCCAGCACAGAAGATCAACATCATCAGGTCAGGACTCTGCAGTCTACACTCATCTCCAGGTCAGAGGTCACTCTTTCAGGGATGAAGATGTTCACATCCTTGATAGAGAGGAACGATGGTTTGAGAGAGGAGTAAAGGAGGCCATCTTTGTGAAAAGAAACCGCCCATCATTAAACAGGGGTGGAGGCCTCCGGGTTCAACTGTCCCCCTCTTACAATGCTGTTATTGCTAGTATCACTCAGCCCTCTGTGAATAGCAAACAACCATCAGGGTGCTAACGATCCATTGTTAGGCTGATGGTCCTCCTTGATCATGTGAGCAGCTGGTTTCAGGCTGTCATCAGCCAACTGGTTGTGTAACACTGTGAGAGGGTGCTATTTATAAGACTGAGCTGAACCCAGCACCTCAGACTGAGGAAGTCTTTCGGACGAAAGACGAAACGTTTCTACAATTTTTTGCTTTGTTTTGTTTTTTTGTTTTTTGAATGTCCAGAGGACCAGACTTAGCTTTTTTAGATTTTTCTACCTGGATTATTGAGCATGCATCAGGGTAGAACCTTCTACACATCTGCACTCTGAACCATGAAGACCAGAACTTTCTACACATCTGCAGTCTGAACCCAGAAGACCAGAACCATCTACACATCTGCAGTCTGAACCCTGAAGACCAGAACCTTCTACACATCTGCAGTCTGAACCATGAAGACCAGAACCTTCTACACATCTGCAGTCTGAACCATGAAGACCAGAACCATCTACACATCTGCAGTCTGAACCATGAAGACCAGAACCTTCTACACATCTGCAGTCTGAACCATGAAGACCAGAACCTTCTACACATCTGCAGTCTGAACCCTGAAGACCAGAACCTTCTACACATCTGCAGTCTGAACCCAGAAGAACAGAACCTTCTACACATCTGCAGTCTGAACCCAGAAGAACAGAACCTTCTACACATCTGCAGTCTGAACCATGAAGACCAGAACCATCTACACATCTGCAGTCTGAACCATGAAGACCAGAACCTTCTACACATCTGCAGTCTGAACCATGAAGACCAGAACCTTCTACACATCTGCAGTCTGAACCATGAAGACCAGAACCATCTACACATCTGCAGTCTGAACCATGAAGACCAGAACCATCTACACATCTGC
>JBBPBX010091237.1:0-13970 GCA_038048925.1 Garcialebias charrua
TGCCGCTTTGGAGGCAACGGAGAACTCTCAGACCCTCACGCTGAAAGACTTCTGGCGTAAGTACAACATCCTCGATGCTGTGCACAACATTGGCCACTCCTGGGATCGTGTTACTCCACAGAACATGTGTGGAGTCTGGAAGAAGCTCTGTCCAGAGCTTGTTCAGGGGGTACACGATTCCCAGGAGGTGGACCGTGTAATCGAGGATGTTGTGAGGATGGGCAGGTCACTGGAGCTCGAAATGGACCATGATGATATCGAACACCTGCTTGGTGCATCAGGAGAGGACCTGTCCCCAGACGACCTGATTCAGCTCGACAGGCACGTCCCGGATGAGGAAGTTGAGGAGGAGGAGGAGGTGGAGGTCATTCCTCCGACCTTCACCAGGCAGGAGATGGTGCTGGCCTTTCAGGATCTCCACAACTTCCTGGCGAGGATTGAGAAGCAGGACGTGGACTGTGAGAGGTTCGCCAAGGTCCGTCGGGGTGTCCTCAATGAAGTTGCGTGTTATCAGCAGATCCTGGATGATAAAAAGCTTGAAAAGGTGCAGAGCAGCATGCTGCAATATTTTACAAAGGTCACAGCACCGCCTCCAGGATCTGCTGATGCACCAGCTGAAAGGCCATCCAGTCCTCCTGCAGCAAGCCAGGAGGAGGCCTTGGACATCCCAGCGGACGAGAGGCCATCCAGTCCTACTGCAGCAAGCCAGGAGGAAGACATGGACAGCCCACCATCTCCCCAGTGAAACACGCCGCCCCCCCCCGCTCCCTCCCTCCAGGTACAGCACGTACTGAAATGAAATGTTTTTTTTTTTTTTGGAGTTGTCATGTTACACAAATTAATGTCATCTGTCTCTGCTTATGTTCACAGCCTTCCTCCTCCTCCCCCTCCTCTTCACCAACTCCACCATCCCATCACTGACCTGCCCACCCTCACATCCCAGCACAGCAACGTCAGAAAGGTACAGCAAAGACATGTTAATTTATTTTCTCTTTTTTTTTTTACTTACATCTACACCTACTGTAATCATCACCTCTCTCTCGACAGCCTCCAAAGCGGCACGTCCCCCTGGTCCATCCACACACCTGCTACGCACCACACCACACACGTAAGGAGAAGTTGTTGTTGTCTGTGTTGTTGTTATCAGCAGGTGTTCACGTCTGTGTGTGTTTGTGTTTCAACAGATCCACTTGCTGTTTCGCCTCATGGAACAGCGTCGGGTACCACGTACCCGTGCTCCTGCTGCTCTGCCTCCAGCCTCCTGCACCTCCTCCAGCCTCCTCCCTGTGCTCCTGCTCCACACACCACACCACACACGTAAGGAGAAGTTGTTGTTGTCTGTGTTGTTGTTATCAGCAGGTGCTGACGTGTGTGTGTGGTTCATCCGCGTGTTGCTCCACGTCATGGATGAGCCTCTGGTGCTACGTGCTACTGGTCCTCCAGCCTCCTGCACCTGCTCCAGCCTCCTGCTCTGCCTCCAGCCTCCTGCTCTGCCTCCAGCCTCCTGCTCTGCCTCCAGCCTCCTGCCTGTCCTCCTGCTCCACACACCACACCACACACGTAAGGAGAAGTTGTTGTTGTCTGTGTTGTTGTTATCAGCAGGTGCTGACGTGTGTGTGTGGTTGTGTTCCAACAGTTCATCCGCGTGTTGCTCCACGTCATGGATGAGCCTCTGGTGCTACTGGTCCTCCAGCCTCCTGCACCTGCTCCAGCCTCCTGCTCTGCCTCCAGCCTCCTGCTCTGCCTCCAGCCTCCTGCTCTGCCTCCAGCCTCCTGCCTGTCCTCCTGCTCCACACACCACACCACACACGTAAGGAGAAGTTGTTGTTGTCTGTGTTGTTGTTATCAGCAGGTGCTGACGTGTGTGTGTGGTTGTGTTCCAACAGTTCATCCGCGTGTTGCTCCACGTCATGGATGAGCCTCTGGTGCTACGTGCTACTGGTCCTCCAGCCTCCTGCACCTGCTCCAGCCTCCTGCTCTGCCTCCAGCCTCCTGCTCTGCCTCCAGCCTCCTGCTCTGCCTCCAGCCTCCTGCCTGTCCTCCTGCTCCACACACCACACCACACACGTAAGGAGAAGTTGTTGTTGTCTGTGTTGTTGTTATCAGCAGGTGCTGACGTGTGTGTGTGGTTGTGTTCCAACAGTTCATCCGCGTGTTGCTCCACGTCATGGATGAGCCTCTGGTGCTACTGGTCCTCCAGCCTCCTGCTCTGCCTCCAGCCTCCTGCTCTGCCTCCAGCCTCCTGCTCTGCCTCCAGCCTCCTGCCTGTCCTCCTGCTCCACACACCACACCACACACGTAAGGAGAAGTTGTTGTTGTCTGTGTTGTTGTTATCAGCAGGTGCTGACGTGTGTGTGTGGTTGTGTTCCAACAGTTCATCCGCGTGTTGCTCCACGTCATGGATGAGCCTCTGGTGCTGCCTGTCCTCCAGCCTGCCTCTGGTGTCCTGCATGTTGCCTCCATCCATCACCTTTGTGTCGTTCTGCATAAATGACTGCTGCCAAAAACCAAAAAAACTTCATGTGATGCACAGACCTGCTCACATCAGGACCACAGACCTGAACTGACACATGCCTGAACTTACAGCTGGCCTAAAATGCTCACAACATTCATTGTTGAGCAATGGCTCAGCAGTTCCATCAGATGCAGGTTTGATCATGAGAACAACATCTGTCTACCTACACTTCGGTCAAAGTAAGACAATTTTGATTCATTTTTCTGCTGCTTCTCGCTTTTTCTGAGTTCATGGACTTCTTTCTCATGCACATGGACACTCATCAACACAACGTGCTCATGTGTGATTGCTGACATCATTTTGCTGATGTGACTCTCTGATTTGCTGCTGTTTTGCTGTGAAAAGCTGCTCTTTGACAAGTGTTCGTGTGTGATTGTTGACATCATTTTGATGATGTGACTCTCTGATTTGCTGCTGTTTTGCTGTGAAAAGCTGCACTTTGACAAGTGTTCATGTGTGATTGTTGACATCATTTTGATGATGTGACTCTCTGATTTGCTGCTGTTTTGCTGTGAAAAGCTGCACTTTGACAAGTGTTCATGTGTGATTGTTGACATCATTTTGATGATGGGAATCCCTGGTTTGCTGCAGGTTTGATGTGAAAAGCTGCACTTTCAGAAGTGCTCATGTGTGCTTGTTGACATAATTTTGCTGATGGGAATCCCTGGTTTGCTGCAGGTTTGATGTGAAAAGCTGCACTTTCAGAAGTGCTCAAGTGTGATTGTTGACATAATTTTGATGATGAGATTTCCTGCTGATTTGCTGCAGTTCTGATGTGAAGTTACTGATGTACAGGTGTTTATGGATGCATGTGTGGTGTAATTGTTTAGATAAGTGCTTGTAAATAAAGTTCTGTGCATGTATATAGCCCAGTATGTCAGTGTCATGCTGTTAAATGTGGGCGCGGCGGTCCGTTAGCGGTATTTCCGCGACCTACGAACAGAATAGCGACCTACGAACGAGACGCTACTTTCACCCCCTACCTACGAACCGATCGACCTGCGAACGGTTCTTAGGTCCCAAACTCGTTCGTAGGTCGGGGGTTCCCTGTACTAATAAAAATCTTAACTACAATAACAGTCAGAACCAGAACAATAAGCAGCAACAGACCGTTTTACGATCATCATCTAACTAATCAAGTTTTAAGCTGGTGAAGATTCACAGTCATCCAGGACATGTTGAATCAAAAAAGGCGTTCAAAACAGAAACAACTGGACTTTATTTGTAACAGAAGACGTTTCGCTTCTCATTCGAGGAGAACTGAGAAAGGTCCTCGGATGAGAAGCGAAACGTCTTCTGTTACAAATAAAGTCCAGTTGTTTCTGTTTTGAAAGCCTTTTTTTTTTTTTTATCTAATCAAGTTTTAAGTTTTTGGCCAAAAAGATCAACTTGTCCACATTTTCTGCCAAAAGCATAGATCTGGTTGCAGTGACAATGTCTCCAGCGGTGGAGAAAACCCGCTCACTAGCAACAGAGGTAGCAGGAATAGAGAGGTAGTGCTTTGCTAATTTTGCAGTGTGTCTGTATTTGGCCTCATTGTCTTTCCACCAAAGAAGAGGGTCAGCTTCAAGTGAAGGGGACCCTGAAGCTCTGTACTCACGAACTTCTTCTTGGACCTGCTCCAAAAGGGACTTGCTACTTTCCACCTGTCCCTGGAAAAGTTCACCAAAGAGTTCAGTCATTGCAGATTTCTTAGCTGGAGGGGGAGATGATTTCCCTGAAGAGGTAGATGGCTCAGCTGCTATCTCGGTGACATCCGCAGACTGCAAAGAGTAAAAAAAAAAAATTAATAAGATTATATTTTTAAATGTATAAAGTTAATTAGATCATAATACAATAAACATACCTCTTCTTGCACGGTCATCATTTCTGTTATGAGGTGGTTGAAGATCCTCTCTCGCTCATCGTCATCCATATGTGGCAGGCCTTTAAATCTGGGGTCCAGGGCTGTGCACTTGTGCAAAAAGTCATAGATCATGGAGTATCTGTCCTCCAGGTTTTGTGTGACAGCAACCTTCACCTCTCTCACAACTGGACTGTCTTCTTGTTTTGGTCCCATGGAGTGGAGAACAGTGGCTTTCAGGGGGAGTATCATCGACACAGAAGCTCTTGTTTCAGTGCTCATCAGCGTTGTGATTGTTTTTAGAGGTTTAAGAACCTCGATCAGTTCCTCTGCCATTGCCACCTCCTCCTCATTGAGGCTGTAAACATCTTTGTTTTTGAGAGTTTTTTCTGTTAGTGCAGAATATATGGCTGCTTGTTGCTCCAGATATCTTTCAATCATGTCATAACTGGAGTTCCAGCGGGTGGGGACATCTTGAATGAGTGCATGCTTTGGAATATTGAGCATTTCTTGTTTACACTGCAGGATGTGGGCAGCTGTGGTGCTTCTGTGAAAAAATCCAACAACCTTCCTGACTTTGCCCAATAATCTTGACACCTGATTAATGCTTGTTGCCTTTTGGGAAGCCAAGTTAATGGTATGTGCAAAACAGCCTATCTGAGGGCCCAGCCCTGCTTCTTTTACAGCATTGGTGATGTTTTTTGCGTTGTCAGTTGTAACAGGAATTGTAGTCCCAGGTCTCTCCAGCTTCCATTCATGCACAGCCTCCTTCAGGTGCTCTGCAAGATTTGTGCTAGTGTGCTGTTCATAAACAGCCCTCGTTTGCAAAACGTGACTCATCATCTCCCACTCTGGTGTAATATAGTGTACAGTTAGAGTTAAATAACTTTCTGTTGCACGTGATGTCCATCCATCCGTGGTGAGAGACACAGCTGGCACACTCGATAGCTTGTTGACTATTTCACTTTTAGCTTTTTCATAAAGCGCTGGCACGACTTTTTGGCTAAAGTGTTGACGTGATGGGATGTTGTAGCGGGGCTCAAGAACTTTAATCATATGTTTAAAGCCGGTGCATTCAACAACAGAATAGGGACGTAGATCCAGCGCGATAAACACTCCAACAGCTTGTGTTATTGATTTGAAGCGATCGGACTGACCTGATAAAGGCTGTTTAAATGCTGCTGTTATCGGTGTTTGAACCAGGCTGCTTTTCTTCCTTGTGGATGAGACGTTCACATTTGGATGATGTCGTTTCAAATGCGTTAATAAGTTAGACGTGTTGCCTGCTACGTATCCAACCTCGGTGAAACAATGACGACACACAGCTTTGGATTTGTCGACTTGTCGTTCCCCATCGTGAGTTTTAACAGGAAAGCCAAAATGTTCCCAAACAGGCGAGCGCAACGAGCTGGGAGGGTCTTCAAGCTCCGGCTTGTTTGTAGCCATAGTTGTTAGCATGCTACACTGCTACTCCTCCTCCTCGTGCTGCAAGGGGGGCTATGCAACAAATAATAGTGCCGTGCTGAAACACGCCTAGGCATTTTTAGTTCCGCGCGCATATATTCTCCCGTTAAAAACATTTAATGAGTGAAAAAATAACCGAAACGGTACGCAGGTGGACCGAACCGAACGTGGTGTACCGAAACGGTTCGGTAAACCCATTACAATCGTTACATGCCTAATTTTTACCACTAGCTATGTTTACATGGGCAACATTTTGTGACCGGATTGAAATGTGCTCTGATTGCATAATTAGATAGTACTGTTTACATGGGCACAATCCGTTCAAGACGAGCGTTTACATGCAGCAGGCTTTTATTCTGACCAGAAGAACAGACATGCGCAGAGTGGTACACTCCCCCTTTAAAAAAAAAACCCGAAGAGGAAGTTGCTTTCGTGAAAACCACAGAAGAAGAAGTTACTTCCGGGACAAAAGTAAACAGATGCGCAAAAATTGGACCCGGCCAGATTGTAATGACGGCGATGGAGTTGTTACTGCACTACTGCACTCCCTGATAGAGCTACAGGCAAGCAACGCATGCTTTTAGTCTTTTCTATTCGCAGTATGAGAGCGCTGGGAAAGGAGGGGAGGGGTGCGCTGCCGCGCGCAGCGCACATGCGCAGTCAGGACAGTTTTGCACGGTCCGATAAAAGGAACAGAATACTGTATGTGTTTACATGCGCACACATCGGGCTATGGATCAGCGTAAACCACCCGTTTCGAACGGATCGCAAATTAGGTCGGAACACGCCGAATACACAAAAAATAACCCCACCGGGGTGTTTACATGACGCACTTTTGATCCGATCGGCCGTTTGATCCGATTATTTATGTCCATGTAAACATTGCTACTGTGTGGCAGCCCCCCTTCTTCTTACAACACTCAACAGACGTCTGGGGACAGAGGAGACCAGTTTCTCAAGTTTAGAAATGGGAATGCTCTCCCATTCATGTTTAATACAAGCCTCTGCCTGTTTTATACTTGTCTTACGTCTTTTACCCCCCGTTGAGTGAACCCAGTGCTGACGTAATTGCGTGTGTGTCACCGACCGCATGAGTGTTTATGCTTCTTTAAGACGTAGGGATAATCCCTCCCTCTTCCCTCCCACTGCATACGTCACGCGCACACCCACTGCATGTTTTATCAGGACAAATGGATTTAATATAATGATAGGCTCCATTACCTCAATTTGTGAGTCCGTTATCATAAGCGTAGCCAGGATTTTATGATGGGCGGATTCTTTAAAAGAAACGTAGACCTGGAAATACCTACATACCTCGGTGGCTCACTGGAAACACGCAGGGTTTTCTTTCCTAAGCTTTTCTCGAGTCTGGTTCGAATCTCACCTGGTACAACTTATTTTATTTTTGTCTTTTATTGGATAAAAAAAAAGGAGTTAAACTCTCTCTGTGTGTGTATTTTGTTGCCTTTGGTTTGGAAGATCTTTGTAATGTTATATGGTTGAAATAAAGTTTATAATAATTTTTTTGTGTTTAATTTAGATGCTTTTTTACAATGAGCGTGCTTACATGTCTATTTTTATCACTTATTAAAAAAATAATGTGTTACAAAGCTTAATACTTGAAATTGTAATATATATATATATTAGGGCTGGGCCATATCATATCGTTTACGATAATACCGGTAAAAATAGCTTGCCCGGGCAAAAAAAAGATATCATGATATGCTAATTTCATGACGTGATACGTAAGGACGCCCCGCCCCCCAACCGAGCGCTTCAAACTGAACTGCGCACCTCTCTTCCACCAGTCTGTACTGGTGTAACACGTTAGCTAAAATGATAAAAACAAACCGCGCGTCGTGTCAGCTTCTGTCCCCTGCTCTGAACAGCAGGTAGAGGATCAAATGCCCCCACCCCCCCCCCACCCCACTGAGCAGCCGCGCTGCGGGCTGGTCTCCCTCGCTCTGAAAACTGTCTCTACAAACACGCGCGGCTCTCCACGGACCAAGAGAAAACCACAGTGAAGTTATTTTCAAGTTGGAAGTTGGATATTCGAGCTCCGTGTCTTCAGCGGTGCGTTGCTCTCGTCAGTCCACTTCATGGAGTCTGATTTCGGGCAGCCGCGCTGAGTCTGCCCCTATTCAGAGACGTCATGGTTCACTTATGCCTCTTTTCCACCGCTCGGCTCGGCTCGGGTTGGATCGGCTCAGGTCGGCTCAGTTCGGGTCGGGTCACATCTATGTTCTGTTTCCACAGCTTTTTTGTACCCCTTCTGTGGGCGGGGTCCAGAATCCTACTCGTCTTACCACATGGTGGCAGTAGTGTTCCTCAAGCTATTTACTACAGTACTAGCCACCACTAGAAGAAGAACACAATAAAGACTTTGTATCACATATTATCAATTCTATCAAAAACCACATAGCTGATATTTTTCAAAAAAATCTAGTGTGATCACAACATGTTCATATACGAAATGTATCCTGTTGGAGTTATTTGAAATAAAATTCAATGTTTTATAGACATAAATGTGTCAACCTACGTCCATTATTTTCTCCCTTCTACTTTGTATCACATATTATCAATTCTATCAAAAACCACATAGCTGATATTTTTCAAAAAAATCTAGTGTGATCACAACATGTTCATATACGAAATGTATCCTGTTGGAGTTATTTGAAATAAAATTCAATGTTTTATAGACATAAATGTGTCAACCTACGTCCATTATTTTCTCCCTTCTACTTTGTATCACATATTATCAATTCTATCAAAAACCACATAGCTGATATTTTTCAAAAAAATCTAGTGTGATCACAACATGTTCATATACGAAATGTATCCTGTTGGAGTTATTTGAAATAAAATTCGAATTTTTATAATTTATTTTCGTTGTGCAAACACAGGTTTTGGAAAAAGTCAAAGCGAAACTACTTTAAATGCAGCATATTTGACCACTACGTGACAATATTAAAGCGTGGTTAAGCTCAGGAGCCCTCGTACTATTAAAGTCAGCTATGAAATATATTTTATATCTGTTCATTGAGCTACATTTAAAGACATAAAGCCGCCCGCGCGCCGCGTGTTGCTCGTGGCGAAACTACTTTTTAAAATCGTGCAGTTTTGAGCAGTACGTGATTTTATTAAGGACACGTTCAGCTGAAGACCCATCTTTGCTATAAATTTAAAAAATAATAATTGTTTTTACCGTGTTTATCATGTAAAAGTCCTGCAGTGATCGCGTCCCTCGCTTCCGTGAAAACAGCTCTCGTCTCCTCCTTCCTACTTCCGGAGCGGGTGAGCTCGCTTCAGTACCCCTCTGAAACCAGCCCGAAAATCTCAGGAAATCTCGCGCGGCTCCGCTCGGAATATCCGGTGGAAAAGGATGAAAGGGGGTCTCTGCGACGCACATATGACGTAACATCCGACCCGAGCCGACCGGTGGAAAAGGGGCTTAGGGACCGTCAACAAATTTTCGACCGTGTCACTCTTTAGAAACAAAGAATAATATATTTTACATGGAGAGTGATTTAGGAAACTACACCTGAACTTTAGTTTTTGTGGTGGTTTTTGTTTATCAATCAATCAATCAATCTTTATTTATAGAGCCCTTTTCAGCAGCCAGAAGGTGCACAAAGTGCTGAACAATACAGAAATAAAACAAACAATAAAAAATAACAATAAAAAACAGCCAGTTAAAAATTAAAAACAATTTAGACCTAACAAGAATGTCAAAGAACTACTAGGTATTAAAAGCCTAAAGATAGTCCATTATATTTTGTGCAGACTTTTTCAATCTAAATAACAGATCTTTTTTATTTTTATACTGACTGAATACTTTACTAAATAAAGTAATTTCAGTCAAATTAACCCTTGTTGTTTTTAAAAAAAATTACAATACTGCAAAGTAACATGTTAAATTAATTTTGTCAAATAAATAAATTTGATTTCTTTTTTTTGGGTTATATCACGAAATTTATCGTTATCGTGATATCGCTCTGAAATATCACGATATAATTTTTGAGCCATATCGCCCACCCCTAGTCGGAGCGAAGACCACCAAGGTGGACCAGAAGCCGGTCCCGCCCGGGAGGCACGACCAGACGATTCTGCAACTGTCCATCAGAGCCTACCAGTGCTCGGTCCAAGTTGCGGCAGTGAGTTACAACATTGCCCGCCTCGCCTTTTCACATCTCAAAGCTACAAGCTGTCTCGAGGAGACAGTCCTGCTTGACAGAGTGGAGAGCTCGCGTTGCACAGCTGCTGACGTGATTCTGAACCTGTGCGCTGCATCCACGTCGCTACTACGGATGGAGGGACCGACGCCATCAGAGACAGCGTTTCGGCGCTAGACGGTGGCAGCAACACCCCCCCCCCCCGGCTCCCCCTCCAAGCAGAAAGCAGCACCATCAGCGCCACAAACCAGCTGCTGCCCAGCGCTTCCAGAAGGCTCGTCATCAGGGGCAAGACTGGTCCAGTCAGCGACAGCAGCAGTACCAGCAGCCACAAAGACGTGAGCAAAAAAAAATGACTCGCTGCGGGAGGTGTGTAATAATGTGAAGTGTGGTTGTGGTTGTGTAATAAAAGACAAAGTGAGCAACAGAATGAATCTTCTCATGTTTCGAGCTCGTCCGTGGGGTCATGTCGCCCTCTAGCGGCTCAGGTATGCTCACTTGACAACACTAATAAAAGCTGGTCTCGAATAAACAGCTTTCAACAGGATAACTGAGTTCAAACAAGGTAATAAATCACTCTGGTTTCACACAAGATGTGCTTCGTGCTACGCGGGTGGAGCAAGGCAAAGCCCCCGCTTAAAACAGAGTAAATGACCGCCGGGTCAGCTCTTGAGCTGCTCGGTAGGGCTCATAACATCTCAGCACAGTTTCAACAGACCAGACGTTTCACGTCCTCCAATGAAGCCGCCAGCTGCAGCCAGATTGTGCTCGCTGCAGCTCGGAGCGCAGTATGAGGAAACGCGTCTCACAGAGCGAACACGGGCCACCGATGAAGCGGCGAGCCGCGTGCGGCGGAAGTGACGTGTTGCCTCAGTGTGTGTTTACCTCCACTGAAGTCTCTCAGACGACTCGCAATGTAGAGACGGTCACGCGACGGACTGCATGCAGCAAAGTCAACACCGCGCATCAGCCTATGTTCACTTTAGCTGCGCGCCTGCTAGCAGAGCGCAACGCAATGACGACATCGCGAGCCGCCACCTGTGCGGTAGACTGCGTGCGGCAGAAGTGACGTTTGCCTCAGCGTGTAGTTGCCTCCACTGCAGTCTCACAGCCGACTCGCAGTGTAGCGACGGTCACACGGCGCCCTGCGTGCAGCAAAGACAACACCGCGCATCAGCATCGTTTACTGCAGTCTCACAGCCGACTCGCAGTGTAGCGACGGTCACACGGCGCCCTGCGTGCAGCAAAGACAACACCGCGCATCAGCATCTGTTTACTTTAGCTGCGAGCCCGTTAGCAGAGCGTGGCGCGATGACTACAACAAGATGCGAGCCCCCGCCTGCGCGGCAGACCGCGTGCGGCAAAAGCAGCGCCCGGCCTCAGAGTGTGCTTTCTGTCAACGCAAACACGCGGACATTACGCAGCTCTGAGAAATCAAACCATCCTTTTCCGGCCAGGGCTCCCGGGGGTCACTCACTTCGTAGGTAGAGCCCTTGGAATGGTTAATGTCCGTATCGCACACGGTGTATCACGATCACGCGCGCCCTCTCTCCGAGAGGCACGCGCAATGGAGGGAGCGGTGCGTTCTCGACAAAATGAATGGACGCGTGCAGGCGCAAAGGTTACGCGCTCCAATTTGCTGCAAATCCTCCTCCGTTCATAGGAATATTAAAAACAGAGCTGACGGATTCAGAGCAGAGCTCCTCCCTGAGGTCAGAGATCAAAGAGCTGCTGTCAAAGGGAGTGATTTTCCAGACCAGATGAGGAGAAAAACACAGGTTTTTTATTCCCATTATTTTCTCATCCTGAAGAATAGGGGATT
The DNA here is from genome assembly GCA_038048925.1 of Garcialebias charrua. Taxonomy (NCBI): domain Eukaryota; kingdom Metazoa; phylum Chordata; class Actinopteri; order Cyprinodontiformes; family Rivulidae; genus Garcialebias; species Garcialebias charrua. The sequence continues at coordinate 11,817 of JBBPBX010091237.1, forward strand.
GAGGCCCTCTCTTGATTTGTCAACTTTCAACAAATCAATTGTAGAAGAGCTGGTGAAGATTCTCAGTCGTCCAGGACATGATAAATCAAAAACGGCATTCAATACAAGATCAACTTGACTTTATTTGTAACAGAAGACGTTTCGCTTCTCATCCGAGAAGCTTTATCAATTGATATCGATAAAGCTTCTCGGATGAGAAGCGAAACGTCTTCTGTTACAAAAAAAGTCCAGTTGATCTTGTATTGAACGTCGTTTTTGAATTGTAGAAGAGGTTTTCACATGCTGGCAATAAAACAGCTGTTGAAAAACATAAACCAGAACGATTTTTCAGGTCACTCGACCTGTAGGACGTTTGTTGGCACGTACCTGATCTGATACACCCATATGTCCCTCCACGTGCTTTGAGGTCAGAGGATCAGGTGCTCTTGATAGTTCCAGAAACTCGCCTTAAGCGCAGGGGTGACAGGGCGTTCTCTGTAGCAGGCCCAAGACTCTGGAACGAGTTACCGCTGCTCATCAAACAGGCCCCCTCCCTCTCGGTTTTCAAATCCCGGTTAAAAACTCACTACTACTCCATCGCTTTCAATGCCAGCTGATTTGTACTGGATCGTTTGATTTATGATCTGCAATGTTTTTATGTTTTTCGTGTTGTACTTCATTGTATGTGTTGCCTGTTGCGTGTTTGTTTGTCCAGCACTTTGGTGTGGACTTGTTCCTGTTTAAAGTGCTTTATAAATAAAATGGTATGGTAAATGGTATGGTATGGTACCAATACTATAGTTCCAAAACACAGGAAGTTCCTACGCTTCTCCTTCGAAGATGCGCAGTTCGAGTCAAGAGATCAACTTTCGGCTATTCCTCGCCCACGCACCTTTACGAAGGGTGTGGGGACCGCGTTCCAGCCGTTGCGCACAGCTGGAATGAGAATATTCTTTATCTTGACGATCTGCTCAGACTGAGCAGGTCCAGAGAGGAAGCTGCAGCCCAAACCAAGGTTTTAGCAGAGCACTTGGTAATCCTGGAGTTTTCAATCAACGGGACAAAGTTCCCCCTTCCCCGATCAGACGATTGTTTATCTGGATGTAGAACTCAACTCGTGCACTATGAGAGCTCGTCTGTCAGAGCAGAGAGCGTGCGACCTGTCATCTCGGCTGTCATGGGTCAGACCAGGAAGAATAGTGACAACGGCGACCATCATGCGTCTTCTCGGACTGATGGTAGCCGGTCACGTGGTCGTGGAGCTGGTTTAGTTGCATATGAGGACGATGTAACGCTGGTTTGCCCACCTGCACGTGGATCCGGTGCATCAAAAGAGGCGGATGATCAGAGTTCCCCCTTCCGTGGGAACCGATTCACGTCACTGGGGGAATCCCCTGACGTTATCAGAAGGAGTCTATATGACCACACCTACGTCTCATGTTCCAGTCTTCACAGATGCGTCTTTGATGGACTGGGGTGGCACGTGTCAGGGGAAAACAGTTGGAGCGAAGTGGCCAGAACACACTCGCCTCCATATAAACATTCTGGAACTTCTGACAGTTCTCATAGTGCACCATTTTGCTCCCCTGCTTCGAGGAAAACATGTACTGATTCACACCGACAACCGGGTGGCAGCATCGTACATAATCGACAGGGCGGCGTTCGCTCAGCTCACTGTCTGTGGCCCTATCATGTTTACAATCCAACAAGATGGAAGCTCTGCCACTTTAAGGCCTAATCCAGTTTTTATGCCAAAATGCTTAAACAGTGCGTTTAAATCAAGGCAATTATCCTAAATGGGTTCCATCTTCCTCCTCACACTTCAGAGGAGGAGGCCAAACATCATTTGTTGTGCCCCGTCCGTGCACTAAAATGTTATGTGTCACGAACGGCCAGTCTACGCCAGTCCCAGAGTTTGTTTATCCACTACAGGGACAGCTCTGTGGGGCGTGCTTTGTCATCCCAGCGACTCTCACACTGGCTGTGTGAAGCCATATCAGAAGCATACAGAACGTGTGGAGTAGAACCTCCTCAGATGCTACATGCTCATTTTATGCTGGCGATAGCGTCTTCTGCAGCTTTACATGGTGGGATGACAGTGAGTGATATTTGTCTGGCGGCCTCATGGGCCACGCCCTGCTCGCTCATAAGATATTATCTTTGTGACATGTCGGG
>JBBPBX010091238.1:0-13970 GCA_038048925.1 Garcialebias charrua
AAGGCTGGGAAAAGCTTGTATTGAGAGATGGAGTCCTGCAACGGGTAGCTAAAAACCCTGTCACAAAGAAAAAGTCCTACCTTTTTGTGGTCCCACGCTCACTGCGCCAGAAGGTGTTACAAGGTGTTCACGATGAGGCTGGTCATCAGGGTCAGCAACGGACCCTGTACTTGACGAGACAGAGATTTTATTGGATTGGCCTAGTGCGTGATGTTACTGAGTATGTACAACACTGCAGACGATGTGTTGTCAGCAAGTCGCCAGAGCCAGAAGCCAGAGCTCCTTTGAAAAACATAAGGACCTCTGAACCTCTTGAACTTGTCAGTATTGATTTCTGGACTGCTGAGGATTCTTCAAACAGTTCACTGGATGTGTTAGTAGCTACTGACCACTTCACAAAGATGGCACACGCTTTCTTGTGCCCCAATCAGTCAGCTAAAGCAGTCGCACACCAGCTGTGGAACAATTATTTCAGCATCTATGGGTTTCCCAAGCGACTACATTCCGATCAGGGGGCCACTTTTGAGAGTTTGCTTATTGCAGAGTTACTGAATGTGGCAGGCGTGCAAAAGTCCCACACTACACCTTATCACCCTATGGGTAATGGCTCATGTGAGAGAATGAACCGGACTCTAGGCAACATGATTCGAGCATTGCCACCAAGAGCTAAACATCGTTGGCCTGAGGCCCTGAAATCTCTGACATTTGCCTACAATTGTACCGTGCATGAGACGACAGGATATGCTCCATTCCTGCTCATGTTTGGAAGGGTGCCACGTCTTCCGGTGGACGTCATCTTTGGTTCAGTGCTCAGTGATCCGGAGGTGGTGGACTATGATCGCTACGTGGAGTCACTACGAAAGGACATGAGAGAAGCTATGGCTGTAGCCCAGTTAACGGCAACTAAACAGCTCCAGCGTCACACTGAGCTATACAACCGGAGAGTACGTGGTGTACTTGTGGAAGTGAACGACAGAGTGCTGCTGGCCAACAAAGGAGGACCTGGAAAAAGGAAGCTTGCTGACCGCTGGGATAGCACGGTGTATGTGGTGATTGGAAAAGATGATGAGAACCACACTTTCAGGATCCAGAATCCCACTACAGGCCAAGTAAAAGTGGTCCACCGCAATCTGATAATGCCAGTAAACTTTCTGCCTCTACCTGAGGACAACCATGATGACCAGGAGGAGGCTGTACTATCTCAAACATCAAGTTCACTTGACCCAAGTGCTGGGAGGTCAGCCATCAGTGATGCTATTTCTGACTCAGCAGAGTTTAGAACAAGAGCGTGGGTATCTGACCTACCTTTGGGAGCAGGCAGTGAGACAGATGTGGAGGATGCTGAGCAGGTGGAGGGCACCGTGCTGGAAGGAGCCACAGGACCTGCGTTGACGGACAGCAGTTCAGCAGACTCTGGTTGCTCAGCAGTCCTGACGGCTTGCCCAGAGACATTTCCGGCTCCTGTTACTGACACTCTCACTGACATACCTGCTACAGTAACTACTACAGTGACAGTAGTTGATGGTGCGACTGACCGTAGATCTAGAGCTGGACGGTTGTTGAGACCAGTGACCAGATTTATTGAAATGATGCACCAAAGAACAGCATTAGTCTGATAAGTTCTTGTATATGAAAAAAAAACTACAGTTTAATTTGTTTCAACTTTGACCTAGAGGTGTTGTAACAATTTTCATATTTCATGTTTGTTTTGCTATTTGGGAGGTGAGTTTGCAGTTACACATTAACAAAATATGTAAATGGGCATTTTTTTTCCCTTATGTATGTAGATGGGGTTTGGCCAACCTTTTCTCATACTGATCCTCTCAGGATAGTCTAGTGACTGGGTGTTTGTAACTGTGAATTTGATGTGATTGTACCTCACAAGCGATTTTGGAAACGGTGGTTGTATATTGGTTTCCTGTGCAATTGAATAGTGGTCTTATTCCATTTATGTATATGTGCCTGTACTGTTTTTTTTTTCTCTTACTTGCTTTCATTTGGTTGTTTTATTTTGGTTGTTGTAATGGGGCAAGTGGAATTCAGCAGGAGGGAGTGTAACATAGTTAATATTGAATATAATTCCACTTGTCATTACTTCCAAGTTTAGGTTCATGTGTAATGGGTGAAACAGCGCCCCCTCTGGCTGATTGGCGGTTATAAATATTGTGAACACAGACATCTCATTGCCAGTTAATACAAGATGGGCATGAGGTAGGTCCACTGAGTTAAACGCTCCAGTAAAATATTATGTTAGCTTGATGCTGACATGAAATGATTTTCCTCATAAGGTGCTGTACCCGCTGTGATGAACCTGATTTATGATCAGTCCATATTCTGTTCTGTACAGGTACACATTATTTTATTTATTTGTATTTCTGTTTAATATTAATGTTGTAAATACGGCAGTTGGCCAGTTAATACAAGATGGGCATGAGGTGCTGTACCCGCTGTGATGAACCTGATTTATGATCAGTCCATATTCTGTTCTGTACAGATAAACAACGTTTCACCTCATCCTGTCTCCTGGTCCTTAATAACACAACGCAGACCTGATTTATTCTGAACGAATTCACCATTTGATGAGGTTACATATATATATATATATATATATATATATATATATATATATATATATATATATATATATATATATATATATATATATATATATCAGTATGTTTGTTTGTTAGTTTTGCTTTGATGAGCAGAAAATGACTGAATAGTAAGTTTTCACAACTCACAACTTTAATATGCCAGTTGTCACAAACTACAAACAACCCTGAACTGGTTAAATACAAAACCACATGTTAGGGTTTGAAACTAGAATATAATGCTTGCATCACAAAATAAAATCACTGAATAGCTATTGTTGCCAGGACTTCAACACAAACTTCCCTGCAACACTCTGTCTCATTTGATGCATCATGTGTCTCTTGTAAAAGCAGAACGTCAATGCTTTTATACTTAATGGTTTGGTAAACCAGTGCGCGCTTCACAGCCTCTCTAGCTCCGTTGATTTTTAAAGATGCTATTTTAATCCATGTTGAGTGAGATGTTTAAAAGTGGGTACAAAAAGAGTATAAGAAAAATTAAAATGCTGGTGTTCATCATTTGTTCAGAATTGTTTTCTGACTTTGCTCATTATTTTCTTTAATCTGAAAATTTCTTGGTCAGTGAACCCAGATTCTGTTTTGTGCCTTATGTAATGTCTGGCTGAGTCATAAGTTCTCAGGTTTGGAAAGTGACTTTCAACTTTAACTCCTCTCAGTCCTTTTGCCTGTTTGAGGGAAGACAGTAAAGTTTCCACAGGATAACGAGGCTCAGTCAGCCTGTGACACAGAGGCTTCACTGAACTCAGAGCACCAGCCTCACTGTCACTGTCCACTCCCTCATCTCTGCACACATTTTGCTGGCCCGTGCAGCCACTTCAACATTTTTTCTCTTCCCTCGTTTCTGGTTGGGGCCCCCAGCTCCATCTCCTCTAGCCGCCCCTGTATGGCTGCTCCCTCTACACCAGCTCCTCTCACTTTTCTTTCCTGCAACCTCCACCTCCGCTTTCTCTTCCTTATCACCAGCGGCGGGTGGGGGACCGGCCGCAGCCACGCACCCCACCCCCCTCCCCCGCCGGCAGCGGACCGGCTGCGCGCCCCCCCCTCCCCCGCCGGCAGCGGGAGGGGACCAGCCGCGCTGATGCGTATAGATAAAATCATCCAGTTTTACATGAAACCTGACAAGAACAGTTTTCTCCTGTGTGAGACAACGTGTTTGAGACTAAAAAAAAAAACTTAGGGGGCAGGGCCGGAGGCTCTGGGGGCCCCTAAAATCCCAGGGCCAGGGGCTCCAGCCCAGGGTAGCCCCTGCGAAAATCCGGGCGTGGCTGGTACCCATAAAAATGTTATTGTTAATCCCAGTCTTTGTGTTCTAAATAATGTGTGGAGTATTTCCAGTAATATGTCTGGTCTACTGTCTGAATGATTGTGTTTTAAACTTAATAATGTTGAACTTGAATCTGAGCAGATGATTGTTTTTAATGGTTTTACCTCCTCCACCCACTGCACCGCCAATAAAACTGCTAACATCTCTCCTGTGTATACTGACAAGTCGTTGGTGATTCGTTTTCCTATTTTTATTTTAAATTCCAGTATTATAAAAGCAATTCCTACTTTTACATTTATTTTTGATGCATCTGTATAAATTTGAATGTACTGATAATAACTGTTTACGTAGGTCTGTGCTGCATGTGAATCTATGATGTATGTCTTGCAGAGGTGGGTAGAGTATTCAAAATTTTTACTCAAGTAAAAGTATTGTTACTTGAACCAAATAGTACTCAAGTAAAAGTAGTGAGTAGGCATCCAAAAATTTACTTGAGTAAAAGTAATAAAGTACTTTGATTATAACCTACTCAAGTAGTGAGTAACTGTGGAGTACCGTCTCGTGTCATTAAATTATAACATGCAAATGGATTTACAAGGAAACATAACTTTTAATGAGACTGAACATACATTGTTATAAATAAAAACACAAAGGCAATACCAGCCAAAAGGATTTAGAAATAAACCACTTATCTTTTACATTGTTGTAAATAAAAAAACAAACACAAAGGCAACTGTAGCCCAAATAATTCTGCTAAATAATAATAAACTTGACTTTCTGCAAAACTTTAATTCTACCAGTAAATGTTGGAACTCGTTTTCTTACATTTTGACATCCTATAAACAGCACTAACTGTTTACCAGAATCTCCGACGTCACTCAACATGGCCCGCGCGGAGAGTTTGTTGTGGTCACGTGACTGGTTGGCTTCACTTGATTGGTTACATGTCAGGTGACAATAAGTTACACAATAATTTTGCTGCAAATGTTTTTACATACTTGAAACAAAAGTAACTGTAGCGATCGGCAGAAAGCCCATAGTAACTGAGTAAAAGTTGCGGTTTTCTCCCCTAAAATTTACTCAAGTAAAAGTATAAGTCTTTCACATTTAAACTACTCTCACAAGTACAATTTTCTCAAAAAGCTACTTAAGTAAATGTAACTGAGTAAATGTAACTCGTTCCTACCCACCTCTGATGTCTTGTCCTTTTTCCTTTCCATTAGTGTCATGTCTACCGTTACTGTCGGTAAAATCCAGGGTGGTAAAACTGATAGTGGTAGATGTTGACTTATTTCTAAACTGTGTACCTGAACTTCTTCTATTTTCTTTCTTATAATCCATCCAAAACTTTTAGTTTGTTTTTCTCTTTTTCCCAGCATGGGTTCAGTGTATCAAGTGTTGGATGATCGGGGTTATTGCTTTGCAAGTTAATCCAGTAATTTATTGCCAGTTGTGTTCTTCTTAGTTCCAGTGGCAATTCACCCATTTCCACTTCTAGTTGTTAAGATCCAGCGTGGTGTGGGAGGGGTGAGTCCATTAGTGCAGACGGACACTCAGAGACACGAGTAAAAAGTCAAAAAAGCTTTAATAACAAAAACTCAGAGCTCAACTGTGGCTGTAATACAAAAAGTCCAACATGACGAAGTACTCACAAAAACCAAGGAGCTGACACGACACACCAGGCAGGAAGACGAGATGACCCGACAAAGACATGCACACAAATGCAAACTTATATACACAGACTAATTACCTAAATCATACACACCTGAGACCACGAGACGACATGCAGGACAAGATGGGCGAAAGGAGACGACCACCAGAGGGAGCCACATCCTCACACTAGTGCTGTTGTTGGTGTGGTTTTAAAAGCTCCTGTACAAATTCTTAACGCCTGATGTTGTATCGTGTCTAATTTTTCAGATGAGTTGTTGCTGCTGATTTTTAAATAATGCTTCCATAGTCAATGTTTGATCTGATTAATCTGGTGTATATTTGTTTTAAAGCTCCTCTATCTGCTCCCCAGTCACTGCCAGCCAAACATCTCATTATGTTTGATATTTTCTAACATTTATCTATAATTTTCTGTATATATACAGGTCCTTCTCAAAAAATGTGCATATTGTGATAAAGGTAATTAATTATTTTCCATAATGTAATGATAAAAATGAAACTTTCATATATTTTAGATTCATTGCACACCAACTGAAATATTTCAGGTCTTTTATTGTTTTAATACTGATGATTTTGGCATACAGCTCATGAAAACCCAAAATTCATGTCTCAAAAAATTAGCATATTTCATCCGACCAATAAAAGAAAAGTGTTTTTAATACAAAAAAAGTCAACCTTCAAATAATTATGTTCAGTTATGCACTCAATACTTGGTCGGGAATCCTTTTGCAGAAATGACTGCTTCAATGCGGCGTGGCATGGAGGCAATCAGCCTGTGGCACTGCTGAGGTGTTATGGAGGCCCAGGATGCTTCGATAGCGGCCTTAAGCTCATCCAGAGTGTTGGGTCTTGCGTCTCTCAACTTTCTCTTCACAATATCCCACAGATTCTCTATGGGGTTCAGGTCAGGAGAGTTGGCAGGCCAATTGAGCACAGTAATACCATGGTCAGTAAACCATTTACCAGTGGTTTTGGCACTGTGAGCAGGTGCCAGGTCGTGCTGAAAAATGAAATCTTCATCTCCATAAAGCTTTTCAGCAGATGGAAGCATGAAGTGCTCCAAAATCTCCTGATAGCTAGCTGCATTGACCCTGCCCTTGATAAAACACAGTGGACCAACACCAGCAGCTGACATGGCACCCCAGACCATCACTGACTGTGGGTACTTGACACTGGACTTCTGGCATTTTGGCATTTCCTTCTCCCCAGTCTTCCTCCAGACTCTGGCACCTTGATTTCCGAATGACATGCAAACTTTGCTTTCATCTGAAAAAAGTACTTTGGACCACTGAGCAACAGTCCAGTGCTGCTTCTCTGTAGTCCAGGTCAGGCGCTTCTGCCGCTGTTTCTGGTTCAAAAGTGGCTTGACCTGGGGAATGCGGCACCTGTAGCCCATTTCCTGCACACGCCTGTGCACGGTGGCTCTGGAATCGGCCCTTCTCCACAATCTTCCTCAGGGTCCGGTCACCTCTTCTCGTTGTGCAGCGTTTTCTGCCACACTTTTCTCACAGACTTCCCACTGAGGTGCCTTGATACAGCACTCTGGGAACAGCCTATTCGTTCAGAAATTCTTTCTGTGTCTTACCCTCTTGCTTGAGGGTGTCAATGATGGCCTTCTGGACAGCAGTCAGGTCGGCAGTCTTACCCATGATTGCAGTTTTGAGTAATGAACCAGGCTGGGAGTTTTTAAAAAACCTCAGGAATCTTTTGCAGGTGTTTAGAGTTAATTCGTTGATTCAGATGATTAGGTTAATGGCTCGTTTAGAGAACCTTTTCATGATATGCTAATTTTTTGAGACAGGAATTTTGGGTTTTCATGAGCTGTATGCCAAAATCATCAGTATTAAAACAATAAAAGTCCTGAAATATTTCAGTTGGTGTGCAATGAATCTAAAATGTATGAAAGTTTCATTTTTATCATTACATTATGGAAAATACTGACCTTTATCACAATATGCTAATTTTTTGAGAAGGACCTGTATTTTCCATATTATTATTTCATCAAACCATACTCCTAAAAACTTTACACTTTTTACTTGTTCTAAATCTTGATTATGCAATTTTAATTTTATTTCCTCTCTTATTTTTTCTGTGTAAACACCATAACTTTTGTTTTTTCTACTGAGAACTTAAATCCCCAACGAAATGCCCATTTTTCTATTCCCATTATCACAGCTTGTACTTTTGTGTGTGTGTGTGTGTGTGTGTTTTTGCGTTTTAGCAGTTCTAGTGGCCGATTTTTGTTGAGGAGGATGAGGGCGAAACAGGGCGAGAGAGGGGGAGACATTGTGGAAAGGTCGTCGGGACCGTGATGTGACCCCACGACACCACATTGAGGACTAGCCTCAAACATGGGCCGCGCTCTTAACCGCTTCGCCAAAGCCACGGCCCACAGCTTGTACTTTCTTTACAACAAATTTAGTATTTCTACCTCTTTTCCAAATGGCTCCATCGTCCAAAAACACTGAACATCCTATATCCTTCCCAGTGTCTGTAAATACAGTATATCATTTATCATACTCCGCTCCTGCTTCATGGAATATCTTACAAAAAGATTTGAAGCTCTCGACCCTGACCTCTCTAAATGGTTTTAAGAATCTTTTGGAATCCTGGCAAAAACCAATGCAGACATGTTCCTGTTTTTGATTTTGTACATCTACCTTGTGGTGTTTTGCTAGTTTTGATACTTTGCATTTCACTTTGTATTTCTCTCTTATGTTTTTTTTTTCTGTTGTTTGTTGTTTAAGGAAATTCTACCATTGCTGTTCATCATTCTTTAGTTTGTAGCAGGTCGCTTTTGTAAATGAGCCCTCGAGGTTCAATGAGATTTACCTGACTAAATAAAGGTTGAATGAATGAATCATTATAGAAAACAATAATGGACTTAAAATGCTTCCTTGTGGCATCCCATTTTCTACAGTAAATTTTCTTAAAGACCGTGTAAAGTAAAATTAAATGTGTGTTTTGAGTTTGTCACACGGCATAAATATATGTGTTATTAATCACCCATATAAATCTGACTGATTAAAAACATTGTTTTCCTTATAAAATTAAGTCTCAAAAATAATGAAAAAACATAATTGTGCCCTGGTCTGAAACGCTGGGGGCGTGTCAGCGCGTGGGCGTGGTTTCAGCGCAGTACTGCCCCCGTGTCCTGCCCCCTGAAGATGTTCGCGAAGGCTGGCAGCCTAATAGGAGTTCTCCAGCCCTACTCATTTAAAGGTGAAGTCTGCAGTTTCTGTAGAACATCAGCACTTAGAAAAAATTTCAACAAGCAAAGCATTCTGATCCCTCCCCCTCAGAGCCATATATGGCTCTGCCCCCTTGTGGTCTGTTGAAATTCAAATTCAAGCTCTGTTTTTATTGGCTGATTCAAATTCAAGCTCGGTTTTTATTGGCTGGTTACAAACTTTGTTTTTATTGGCTGGAAAATGGCGGGTCACTTTTTCTTTTTAGAAATGCTTATTTACCACCTGGAGAAGCAAGGGGACAATATTTTTTTTAGTTTTTTTCAGAGATTACCTCTCTAACATCAATCTAGTGACAGAGTGAAGAAATATGTTAAAAATATATTGTTAGAAAAGTTACATATAGCAGCTTTAAACCTCCAGATAAAAATATAGGAAACCAAAGAGGTCAGTGAAAAGCAATTGTCAGCAAAATATTCGTCAAACTTTTTACTTTCTTAGAATGTGAGCACACAATGTGAAATCACACAGATACATAACAGCAGCTGTGCGCGTGGGATGTGAGGTCCACTCTGTGTGTCAGTGGCTGCGTGCGGGGGACATGAGGTCCACTCTGTGTGTCAGTGGCTGCGTGCGGGGGACATGAGGTCCACTCTGTGTGTCAGTGGCTGCGCGCGGGGGACATGAGGTCCACTCTGTGTGTCAGTGGCTGCGCGCGGGGGACATGAGGTCCACTCTGTGTGTCAGTGGCTGCGCGCGGGGGACATGAGGTCCACTCTGTGTGTCAGTGGCTGCGCGCGGGGGACATGAGGTCCACTCTGTGTGTCAGTGGCTGCGCGCGGGGGACATGAGGTCCACTCTGTGTGTCAGTGGCTGCGCGCGGGGGACATGAGGTCCACTCTGTGTGTCAGTGGCTGCGCGCGGGGGACATGAGGTCCACTCTGTGTGTCAGTGGCTGCGCGCGGGGGACATGAGGTCCACTCTGTGTGTCAGTGGCTGCGTGCGGGGGACATGAGGTCCACTCTGTGTGTCAGTGGCTGCGCGCGGGGGACATGAGGTCCACTCTGTGTGTCAGTGGCTGCGCGCGGGGGACATGAGGTCCACTCTGTGTGTCAGTGGCTGCGCGGGGGGGACATGAGGTCCACTCTGTGTGTCAGTGGCTGCGCGCGGGGGACATGAGGTCCACTCTGTGTGTCAGTGGCTGCGCGCGGGGGACATGAGGTCCACTCTGTGTGTCAGTGGCTGCGCGCGGGGGACATGAGGTCCACTCTGTGTGTCAGTGGCTGCGCGCGGGGGACGTGAGGTCCACTCTGTGTGTCCGCGGCTGACAGCAGCAGAGATCAAGTAAATAAAATAAATTAAATAAAGTCACCAAGCGGGTGCCCTGACCATTGCGACATCCAGGGAAGATGCAGGAACGAGGCATAATTGATTAGCTAGCTAACAATGAACAAAATATCTATGCTATTGCTATCTGATGCTATCTGCGATTCGCGAGTGAATGGCTCCACCGATGCGAAGAACGAATTTATACGGCTGGAGCTGCAGGGGGTGGGGCTTTAGACCGCGTGACGAAACGCGGTCACATTTAAACCACGCCTAAAAAATCCTGAAGCAGACATATCTTTAAACAAAGTTTGATCTATAACTCCAAAATTAATTGAGCTACAATTTTGAGACTTTTTACTCATTTACAAGATTACAATTATGACATTTATAATGTTTATTGAAGAAAATATTGAAATTCACTTTACACGGTCTTTAATAGTTCTTTCCCACTTCTCACTTCTATTGTTCTGTTTGATAAAAAGTTTTGAACCCAGTTATACATTTTTCCATTAATCCCCATTTGACATAATTAATAATCCTTCCACCCACATCATTTTTTTTTACTTTGCTGATTTTTTCTGCTGTCCCTTGTTGACCTCGTGGCGTGGGGGTAGATAAGCGTACCTGGCTCGTGAGCGTGGGGGGAGGTGTTTCTGACTGGACCAGAACCTAACCGAACTGGCTGTGGGGACACCGTCTACATTTAGGGCCAGTTTACACGGCGCGTATTTTGAGTGTAACCGCTACTTTCTCTTTGCGACTTTGCTTATCGCCTACACGACGCTGCTGGCCCCCCTCTTTGACTCCGATACTTTTCTGACCCTGCTCTCAAGGTGGAAGTTTTTCGCTGACCCCCCGCTGATAATGTAAACATCTCCCGTGGAGCTTTTGTGTCAACCACATGCGCGCAGCCCGCATGCGCGGACAGTCTGACATTTCACGTGTCACGCTGCAAAATATAACAGTTTAACAATAATAAACAGTATTTATGTTGGCGTGGGAGATGTTTAAATTTATCTGAACTACAGTATCTATCTGGACTCGTTACATTTTTTAAACAGTGCGTAACGTGCTGTGAAAATGAAGACACCAGGTTTATTTTTTATTTATTTATTTATTCAGCACCACAAAGTTTACAACACAAACACTGAGAATTAAACTGAACACACTATTAAAACACGTGAACCGAACTGTAACTACGTTAATGAACTGGACTCTTGCTGTGTGTTCATCTGGACCCATCAGAACCGCCGAACCGTCTGCCTGCTGGAACGACAGCTTCTCCACCTGGCAGAAATAAATAAATAAATAAAAACTCAGTTGTTGTGTGATCAAAGTAAACACAAGCAAACATTATATTAAGAACGTTGATTTACCTGCTGTAAGTCAGCTGTTTATCACGGAGTAAAGTCCGGTTCTGGTCCACGGTCACTCAGCGTCTGGTGTGCAGCTTGTTAGATGAAGCAGGTCCCACTTGGTGTCAAATCTGTTGACTCTTATCCAAATTCCAGCTTTAACTTGATAACTTGTTGACAACAACTTGTAGTTAGCTGATTTTAACCAGAGAGGAAAGCAGACGAGCTGTTTACCTCAGGCAGCACGCATGCGCAGTAGTGAAGGTTCCAAAAATCACAGCGCCATCTAATGGCCCAGCATGGTAACTACAGTGAAATCATGAGGACGGGGGTGGAGGGGGAGAGAGTCGTATCCACAGAATTCGACCGTGTCAACGCAAAACTTTTCACCTAATTAACATACCCAAAACATCCGTTTCCCCCACACAGTGTCCGTGTAAACAGGGCCTTAGTCCACAAAGTCTGTTCACCTCTGTGGAACCTGAGCCCATCTGCGCTCATCTGGGCGCCGTGGGGATGCTTGCAGCTGGAGCTGTGCTCTCTCTGCTCTACTCACACGCATGTTCATCTGAGGGACGCGCGGATGTTTGAACTGCTGCTGAAATAATTCTGGAGCTGAGAGGTTCAGTACATGCTTCAGCCCCTCTGGTAAAACTTGCTGTGTTTTTTCTGGAGGTGGCTTTTTTCAGGCTGAAGAGGCTGAAGGATGAAGAGGGGAGCAGTAATAATAACGAACATCTTACCTACTGTAGATAAATTTTTAAAGAGCCTCATTTTTGAAGAAACCAATACCTCAACAACAACAAATATCTTATCTGCTGTAGATAACTTTAAAGAGCCTCATTTCGTTGTTGTGGGCTGTTTGTGGATCAGACGAGCAGAGAGTAAAGCACGGAGGAACAGGATCGTCGCTGTTTGGTGCCTGTTTCACACTGTTGGGAGCTAATTGTGGATCAGACGGGCGGAGAGAAACGTGTGCCACTGAGGATCAGGAGCTGCTGTCGCTGTTGTTTGGTGCTGTTCACGCTGTTGTCCCTTTGCTGTCCTGATACAGGCTACAATCATGCCTTTAATTTTAGGAGGCTTTTCTGGCACCACACTCTGCTGTTTACTGCAAACTGCTTGTTTCTACCCGTTGATTCTGGATCCAGCTTGTGTTTATCAGGGCCACATCCACTCATATTCACAGGGGCTGGATCCCCTCTCACACAAACTGTAGTTGGGCCTCCACAAAGGAACTGTTTGCACACTTAATCTGTGACGCTTTATGGTCTGAAACTTTTCTGCATCATTCATATTACTGTCATTATTTTCAGTTCTCAGACTACCTGGAATCACTGAATCTTATCAACACATCTGGATCTGCCCATCACTGCAACTTTCATTGTTTTTGGGTTCTGAATGATCGTGTCTTCATCAATGTTTCTCATGGTTCAATTATGGGTACAAAATGTCACACTGTTAATTCCTGTAATTACACATCAGTGACAAAGAAGTCAAGTAAATGTCTGATATTAATGTTGTTATTGATCTCAGGGATTCAGCCCAACCCAGGGCCCTCCATTAACTACAGTACTCCCAGTGAGTTTAAAAATAATTCAGGTCTCCACTTCCTGCATGTAAACGCTCGTAACCTCCTAAAAAAACTTGATGAATTGAAAATCCTAATCAGTTCTTCTGGGGCAGATGTGATCGTTATCTCTGAAACTTGGCTCAACAAATCTGTTTTGAAAAATGACCTGGCAATCAATGAATTTAAGATCTATCGTTGTGATCGTAATAAAAGGGGAGGTGGAGTCGCTATTTACATCAGAGACTCTTTGGCTGCCAGGATTGCGTCTAAAAAAACAATCGCAAACCAGTTTGAGGCTTTAGCTGTGAACATCAGTTTGAAGGGAGGTCAGATCATAACTGTTGTAGGTTGTTATCGTCCCCCCTCCGCAACACCTGAAGCTCTGTCCTCCCTGACTGAATTCATAGGAAATTTAAAACACAATGAGATTGTTATGGTAGGAGATTTCAACATTGATTGGAATAAGTCGACCCCCCTCTGTGATAAATTCAAGGAATGTTGCCTATCTCTCAATCTAACACAACTTATCGATTCTCCCACCAGACCAAACAAAAAATGTCCCGAAAAATCTTCCACCTTAGATCTGTTTTTCACAAATGCACCTCATAAATTTCCTGGTACAGGTGTATTTGCTAACATTTTGAGTGATCATTCCATAATAGCAGCTCTTAGATCTACTAAACTTCCACCTGCTAAGCCCAGAATAATTCAAAAAAGGGATTTGAAACGTTTCTGTGAACAGTCATTCCTCTGGGATCTATCCCACTTTGATTGGCAACGTATTCTACTAATCAACGACGTGAACACCGCTTGGAACTATTTTCATAATAGTTTCATTTTCTTTGTAAACAAACATGCTCCTTTCCGGCAGTTCAGGATAAAGGGCCGTGACAGCCCCTGGTTTACTCCTGAACTAGCTGACCTCCTGCACAGGAGAGATCATCTTTGGGCCGCAGCAAGAAAATCACACTCAGACAC
>JBBPBX010091239.1:0-13970 GCA_038048925.1 Garcialebias charrua
GATTTGACCATTCAGTATTGCAGGGGACTGGTTGTGGGTCAATCACTGAAGGTTTGATGTATTAGACAGTTTTCGTGTAGGTGCTATTAGTGTTTCGTTTTTCATGGCGAGATACCTAACTTTGAGGCCAGGCCACGCCCCTTCATCATATATGAAAACATGAGGTTTTGATCATTTTTTACTCCCCCATGTCTGAGTGATGAGTCTGCCAAATTTGGTAAGATTTAGGATATGATAAAGCTCCCAAACGGCCATTTCATTTTAGCTCCATTCATTTTCAATGGGAAAAAGATGGCCGAAAAGGCTGAATATCTCAAAAAGCTAAAGTTGCAGCATTACCAAAAGTCATAGCCGGATTGTCCTAAATGAGCTGAACATTTTGATATATGAATTGTTGAAATCGCACCAAAACTGTGCGAGTAGTTACATGCCAAAAAACGTACGGAATGAAGATAGTAACATCTATAAACTGTAGATAATAATAAATATAAACACAATCTCTATAGTGTGAATGCCTTGTTGGCATTCACACAACTAGAAAAACCGCATTTCCTGCGAAAATGCACGTGTGAATGCCTTAGCGCCGCTCCGCCCTTCTCGCGGCGATCGCGGGAAGTCGAGCTGGTCCACCCTGAAACACTCTCGTGCCTTTCCCGTACCCTTTCGGCACCCAATGCACGCACCCAATTTGGTCCACATTCCAAAATGGCCGCCTTCCCATTTATCGTACAACGTTGATGCCAGAGGGTTTTCTGTGCGTCTTGGTGAATTGGACAAGCGTACCAAATTTCATGATCCTACGTGAAACTAAGGCCAATGCGGAGGGTAGTTTGAAATTTTCTAGGTGGCGCTCTTGAGCCGTTTCTTTTGAAATTTTGGCCACGCCCCCAAAATATGTAATTGTTCACCAGTCCTGATGAGTCCGCCAATTTTGGTGAGTTTTGGGATATGAAAAAGCCCCCAAAATGCTATTTCATTTTAGCTCCATTCATTTTCAATGGGATAAAAATGGCCGAAAAGGTCGCCTTTCCTTTCATCGCACAACGTTGGTGCCAGAGGGTTTTCTGTGCGCCTTGGTGAATCGGGGAGGTGTACCAAATTTCATGATCCTACGTGAAACTAAGGCCAATGCGGAGGGTAGTTTGAAATATTCTAGGTGGCGCTCTTGAGCCCTTTCTGTTGCAATTTTGGCCACGCCCCCAAAATATGTAATCGTTCACCAGTCCTGATGAGTCTGCCAAATTTGGTGAGTTTTGGGATATGATAAAGCTCCCAAAAGGCCAAACGTATTGTGACGGCGTTACGTCTGATTCGCCACATCGCCACGCCCACATGCTCCACCCAAAACGGTCAGTGTTGGAAAGCTTGTTATGGCAACATGTCTTTGGTCACTGGACAGACCGTCATGCTGATTAGGTAACAGGTGTCCGATCGGGAGCTTCAATGTACAACTGTACACTTCCTGTTGTGAGGGGGCGTGGCTTAATTATTGTCATGATTTGACCATTCAGTATTGCAAGGGACCGGATGTGGGTCAATCATTGAAGGTTTGATGTATTAGACAGTTTTCGTGTAGGTGCTATTAGTGTTTCGTTTGTGACGGCGTTACGTCTGATTCGCCACATTGCCACGCCCACATGCTCCACCCAAAACGGTCAGTGTTGGAAACCTTGTTACAGCAACATGTCTTTGGTCACTGGACAGACCGTCCCGCTGATTAGGTAACAGGTGTCCGATCGGGACGTTCAATGTATAACTGTACACTTCCTGTTGTGAGGGGGCGTGGCTTAATTAATGTCATGATTTGACCATTCAGTATTGCAGGGGAGTGGTTGTGGGTCAATCACTGAAGGTTTGATGTATTAGACGGTTTTCGTGTAGGTGCTATTAGTGTTTCGTTTTTCATGGCGAGATGCCTAACTTTGAGGCCAGGCCACGCCCCTTCAGCATATATGAAAATGCGAGGTTTTGATCATTTGTTACTCCTGCATGTCTGAGTGATGAGTCTGCCAAATTTGGTGAGTTTTAGGGTATGATAAAGCCCCCAAAAGACCATTTCATTTTAGCTCCATTCATTTTCAATGGGAAAAAAATGGCCGAAAAGGCTTAATATTTCAAAAAGCGCAACTTGCAGCATTACCAAAAGTCATAGCTGGATTGTCCTGAACGAGCTGAACATTTTGATATATGAATCGTTGAAATGGCACAAATACTCTAGGAGGAGTAGCGTGCCAAAAAACGTACGGACGGAAGATAGTAACTATAATAATAACTAGAAAATTTGCATTTCCTACGAAAATGCACGTGTGAATGCCTTAGCGCCGCTCCGCCCTTCTCGTGGCGACCGCGGGAAGTCGAGCTAGTCCACCCTGAAACACTCTCGTGCCTTTCCCGTACCCGTTCGGCACCCAATGTATGCACCCAATTTGGTCCACATTCCAAAATGGCCGCCTTCCCATTTATCGTACAATGTTGATGCCAGAGGGTTTTCTGTACGTCTTTGTGAATTGGACAAGTGTACCAAATTTCATGATCCTACGTGAAACTAAGGCCAATGCGGAGGGTAGTTTGAAATATTCTAGGTGGCGCTCTTGAGCCGTTTCTGTTGCAATTTTGGCCACGCCCCCAAAATATGTAATTTTTCACCAGTCCTAACGAGTCTGCCAAATTTGGTGAGTTTTGGGATATGATAAAGCTCCCAAAAGGCCAAACGTATTGTGACGGCGTTACGTCTGATTCGCCACATCGCCACGCCCACATGCTCCACCCAAAACGGTCAGTGTTGGAAAGCTTGTTACATCAACATGTCTTTGGTCACTGGAAAGACCGTCATGCTGATTAGGTAACAGGTGTCCGATCGGGACCTTCAATGTACAACTGTACACTTCCTGTTGTGAGGGGGCGTGGCTTAATTAATGTCATGATTTGACCATTCAGTATTGCAGGGGACCGGATGTGGGTCAATCACTGAAGGTTTGATGTATTAGACAGTTTTCGTGTAGGTGCTATTAGTGTTTCGTTTGTGACGGCGTTACGTCTGATTCGCCACGTCGCCACGCCCACATGCTCCACCCAAAACGGTCAGTGTTGGAAAGCTTGTTACAGCAACATGTCTTCGGTCACTGGACAGACCGTCCCGCTGATTAGGTAACAGGTGTCCGATCGGGACCTTCAATGTATAACTGTACACTTCCTGTTGTGAGGGGGCGTGGCTTAATTAATGTCATGATTTGACCATTCAGTATTGTAGGGGACCGGTTGTGGGTCAATCACTGAAGGTTTGATGTATTAGACAGTTTTCTTGTAGGTGCTATTAGTGTTTCGTTTTTCATGGCGAGATACCTAACTTTGAGGCCAGGCCACGCCCCTTCAGCATATATGAAAATGCGAGGTTTTGATAAATCTTTACTCCCCCATGTCTGAATGATGAGTCTGCCAAATTTGGTGAGTTTTAGGATACGATAAAGCCCCCAAAAGGCCATTTCATTTTAGCTCCATTCATTTTCAATGGGAAAAAAATGGCCGAAAAGGCTAAATATCTCAAAAAGCTAAAGTTGCACCATTACCAAAACTCATAGCTGGATTGTCCTGAACGAGCTGAACATTTTGATATATGATATGTTGAAATGGCACGAAAACTGTAGGAGGAGTAGGACGCCAAAAAACGTACGGACGGAAGATAGTAACATATAAGAATAATAATAATAAATATAAACACAATCTCTATAGTGTGAATGCCTTGTTGGCATTCACACAACTAGAAAAACCGCATTTCCTGCGAAAATGCACGTGTGAATGCCTTAGCGCCGCTCCGCCCTTCTCGCGGCGACCGCGGGAAGTCGAGCTGGTCCACCCTGAAACACTCTCGTGCCTTTCCCGTACCCGTTCGGCACCCAATGCACGCACCCAATTTGGTCCACATTCCAAAATGGCCGCCTTCCCATTTATCGTACAACGTTGACGCCAGAGGGTTTTCTGTGCGTCTTGGTGAATTGGACAAGTGTACCAAATTTCATGATCCTACGTGAAACTAAGGCCAATGCGGAGGGTAGTTTGAAATTTTCTAGGTGGCGCTCTTGAGCCGTTTCTTTTGAAATTTTGGTCACGCCCCCAAAATATGTAATTGTTCACCAGTCCTGATGAGTCTGCCAATTTTGGTGAGTTTTGGGATATGAAAAAGCCCCCAAAATGCTATTTCATTTTAGCTCCATTCATTTTCAATGGGATAAAAATGGCCGAAAAGGTCGCCTTTCCTTTCATCGTACAACGTTGGTGCCAGAGGGTTTTCTGTGCGCCTTGGTGAATCGGGGAGGTGTACCAAATTTCATGATCCTACGTGAAACTAAGGCCAATGCGGAGGGTAGTTTGAAATATTCTAGGTGGCGCTCTTGAGCCCTTTCTGTTGCAATTTTGGCCACGCCCCCAAAATATGTAATTTTTCACCAGTCCTGACGAGTCTGCCAAATTTGGTGAGTTTTGGGATATGATAAAGCTCCCAAAAGGCCAAACGTATTGTGACGGCGTTACGTCTGATTCGCCACATCGCCACGCCCACATGCTCCACCCAAAACAACCAGTCGTGGAAAGCTTGTTACAGCAACATGTCTTCGGTCACTGGACAGACCGTCACGCTGATTAGGTAACAGGTGTCCGATCGGGATGTTCAATGTACAACTGTACACTTCCTGTTGTGAGGGGGCGTGGCTTAATTATTGTCATGATTTGACCATTCAGTATTGCAGGGGACCGGATGTGGGTCAATCACTGAAGGTTTGATGTATTAGACAGTTTTCGTGTAGGTGCTATTAGTGTTTCGTTTGTGACGGCGTTACGTCTGATTCGCCACATTGCCACGCCCACATGCTCCACCCAAAACGGTCAGTGTTGGAAAGCTTGTTACAGCAACATGTCTTTGGTCACTGGACAGACCGTCCCGCTGATTAGGTAACAGGTGTCCGATCGGGACGTTCAATGTATAACTGTACACTTCCTGTTGTGAGGGGGCGTGGCTTAATTAATGTCATGATTTGACCATTCAGTATTGTAAGGGACCGGTTGTGGGTCAATCACTGAAGGTTTGATGTATTAGACGGTTTTCGTGTAGGTGCTATTAGTGTTTCGTTTTTCATGGCGAGATGCCTAATTTTGAGGCCAGGCCACGCCCCTTCAGCATATATGAAAACGTGAGGTTTTGATCATTTTTTACTCCCCCATGTCTGAGTGATGAGTCTGCCAAATTTGGTGAGATTTAGGATATGATAAAGCCCCCAACATGCCATTTCATTTTAGCTCCATTCATTTTCAATGGGAAAAAAATGGCCGAAAAGGCTAAATAATTCAAAAAGCTAAAGTTGCAGCATTACCAAAAGTCATAGCCGGATTGTCCTGAACGAGCTGGACATTTTGATATATGAATTGTTGAAATGGCACCAAAACTGTGCGAGTAGTTACATGCCAAAAAACGTACGGAATGAAGATAGTAACATCTATAAATAACTAGAAAATTTGCATTTCCTGCGAAAATGCACGTGTGAATGCCTTAGCGCCGCTCCGCCCTTCTTGTGGCGCCCGCGGGAAGTCGAGCTAGTTCACCCTGAAACACTCTCGTGCCTTTCCCGTACCCATTGGGCACCCAATGCGTGCACCCAATTTGGTCCACATTCCAAAATGGCCGCCTTCCCATTTATCGTATTACGTTGACGCCAGAGGGTTTTCTGTGCGTCTTGGTGAATTGGACAAGTGTACCAAATTTCATGATCCTACGTGAAACTAAGGCCAATGCGGAGGGTAGTTTGAAATATTCTAGGTGGCGCTCTTGAGCCGTTTCTTTTGCAATTTTGGCCACGCCCCCAAAATATGTAATTTTTCACCAGTCCTGACGAGTCTGCCAAATTTGGTGAGTTTTGGGATATGATAAAGCTCCCAAAAGGCCAAACGTATTGTGACGGCGTTACGTCTGATTCGCCACATCGCCACGCCCACATGCTCCACCCAAAACGGTCAGTGTTGGAAAGCTTGTTAGACCAACATGTCTTCGGTCACTGGACACACCGTCACGCTGATTAGGTAACAGGTGTCCGATCGGGACGTTCAATGTACAACTGTACACTTCCTGTTGTGAGGGGGCGTGGCTTAATTAATGTCATGATTTGACCATTCAGTATTGCAGGGGACCGGATGTGGGTCAATCACTGAAGGTTTGATGTATTATACAGTTTTCGTGTAGGTGCTATTAGTGTTTCGTTTGTGACGGCGTTACGTCTGATTCGCCACATTGCCACGCCCACATGCTCCACCCAAAACGGTCAGTGTTGGAAAGCTTGTTACAGCAACATGTCTTCGGTCACTGGACAGACCGTCACGCTGATTAGGTAACAGGTGTCCGATCGGGATGTTCAATGTACAACTGTACACTTCCTGTTGTGAGGGGGCGTGGCTTAATTATTGTCATGATTTGACCATTCAGTATTGCAGGGGACCGGATGTGGGTCAATCACTGAAGGTTTGATGTATTAGACTGTTTTCGTGTAGGTGCTATTAGTGTTTCGTTTGTGACGGCGTGACGGCTGATTCGCCACATCGCCACGCCCACATGCTCCACCCAAAACGGTCAGTGTTGGAAAGCTTGTTACAGCAACATGTCTTCGGTCACTGGACAGACCGTCCCGCTGATTAGGTAACAGGTGTCCGATCGGGACGTTCAATGTATAACTGTACACTTCCTGTTGTGAGGGGGCGTGGCTTAATTAATGTCATGATTTGACCATTCAGTATTGCAGGGGAGTGGTTGTGGGTCAATCACTGAAGGTTTGATGTATTAGACGGTTTTCGTGTAGGTGCTATTAGTGTTTCGTTTTTCATGGCGAGATACCTAACTTTGAGGCCAGGCCACGCCCCTTCAGCATATATGAAAATGCGAGGTTTTGATCATTTGTTACTCCTGCATGTCTGAGTGATGAGTCTGCCAAATTTGGTGAGTTTTAGGGTATGATAAAGCCCCCAAAAGACCATTTCATTTTAGCTCCATTCATTTTCAATGGGAAAAAAATGGCCGAAAAGGCTAAATAATTCAAAAAGCTAAAGTTGCAGCATTACCAAAAGTCATAGCCGGATTGTCCTGAGCGAGCTGGACATTTTGATATATGAATTGTTGAAATGGCACCAAAACTGTGCGAGTAGTTACATGCCAAAAAACGTACGGAATGAAGATAGTAACTATAACTAGAAAAACCGCATTTCCTACGAAAATGCACGTGTGAATGCCTTAGCGCCGCTCCGCCCTTCTCGCGACGACCGCGGGAAGTCTAGCTGGTCCACCCCGAAACACTCTCGTGCCTTTCCCGTACCCGTTCGGCACCCAATGCGTGCACCCGATTTGGTCCACATTCCAAAATGGCCGCCTTCCCATTTATCGTACACCGTTGATGCCAGAGGGTTTTCTGTGCGTCTTTGTGAATTGGACAAGCGTACCAAATTTCATGATCCTACGTGAAACTAAGGCCAATGCGAAGGGTAGTTTGAAATTTTCTAGGTGGCGCTCTTGAGCCGTTTCTGTTGCAATTTTGGCCACGCCCCCAAAATATGTAATCGTTCACCAGTCCTGATGAGTCTGCCAATTTTGGTGAGTTTTGGGATATGAAAAAGCCCCCAAAATGCTATTTCATTTTAGCTCCATTCATTTTCAATGGGATAAAAATGGCCGAAAATGTCGCCTTTCCTTTCATCGTACAACGTTGGTGCCAGAGGGTTTTCTGTGCGCCTTGGTGAATCGGGGAGGTGTACCAAATTTCATGATCCTACGTGAAACTAAGGCCAATGCGGAGGGTAGTTTGAAATATTCTAGGTGGCGCTCTTGAGCCGTTTCTGTTGCAATTTTGGCCACGCCCCCAAAATATGTAATTTTTCACCAGTCCTGACGAGTCTGCCAAATTTGGTGAGTTTTGGGATATGATAAAGCTCCCCAAAGGCCAAACGTATTGTGACGGCGTTACGTCTGATTCGCCACATCGCCACGCCCACATGCTCCACCCAAAACAGTCATTGTTGGAAAGCTTGTTACAACACTATGTCTTTGGTCACTGGACAGACCGTCACGCTGATTAGGTAACAGGTGTCCAATCCGGACGTTCAATGTACAACTGTACACTTCCTGTTGTGAGGGGGCGTGGCTTAATTATTGTCATGATTTGACCAGTCAGTATTGCAGGGGACCGGATGTGGGTATATCACTGAAGGTTTGATGTATTAGACAGTTTTCGTGTAGGTGCTATTAGTGTTTCGTTTGTGATGGCGTTACGTCTGATTCGCCATATTGCCACGCCCACATGCTCCACCCAAAACGGTCAGTGTTGGAAAGCTTGTTACAGCAACATGTCTTTGGTCACTGGACAGACCGTCACGCTGATTAGGTAACAGGTGTCCGATCGGGACGTTCAATGTACAACTGTACACTTCCTGTTGTGAGGGGGCGTGGCTTAATTAATGTCATGATTTGACCATTCAGTATTGCAGGGGACTGGTTGTGGGTCAATCACTGAAGGTTTGATGTATTAGACAGTTTTCGTGTAGGTGCTATTAGTGTTTCGTTTTTCATGGCGAGATACCTAACTTTGAGGCCAGGCCACGCCCCTTCATCATATATGAAAACATGAGGTTGTCATGATTTGACCATTCAGTATTGCAGGGGACCGGATGTGGGTCAATCACTGAAGGTTTGATGTATTAGACAGTTTTCGTGTAGGTGCTATTAGTGTTTCGTTTGTGATGGCGTTACGTCTGATTCGCCATATTGCCACGCCCACATGCTCCACCCAAAACGGTCAGTGTTGGAAAGCTTGTTACAGCAACATGTCTTTGGTCACTGGACAGACCGTCACGCTGATTAGGTAACAGGTGTCCGATCGGGACGTTCAATGTACAACTGTACACTTCCTGTTGTGAGGGGGCGTGGCTTAATTAATGTCATGATTTGACCATTCAGTATTGCAGGGGACTGGTTGTGGGTCAATCACTGAAGGTTTGATGTATTAGACAGTTTTCGTGTAGGTGCTATTAGTGTTTCGTTTTTCATGGCGAGATACCTAACTTTGAGGCCAGGCCACGCCCCTTCATCATATATGAAAACATGAGGTTTTGATCATTTTTTACTCCCCCATGTCTGAGTGATGAGTCTGCCAAATTTGGTAAGATTTAGGATATGATAAAGCTCCCAAACGGCCATTTCATTTTAGCTCCATTCATTTTCAATGGGAAAAAGATGGCCGAAAAGGCTGAATATCTCAAAAAGCTAAAGTTGCAGCATTACCAAAAGTCATAGCCGGATTGTCCTAAATGAGCTGAACATTTTGATATATGAATTGTTGAAATCGCACCAAAACTGTGCGAGTAGTTACATGCCAAAAAACGTACGGAATGAAGATAGTAACATCTATAAACTGTAGATAATAATAATAATAACTAGAAAAACCGCATTTCCTACGAAAATGCACGTGTGAATGCCTTAGCGCCGCTCCGCCCTTCTCGCGACGACCGCGGGAAGTCTAGCTGGTCCACCCCGAAACACTCTCGTGCCTTTCCCGTACCCGTTCGGCACCCAATGCGTGCACCCGATTTGGTCCACATTCCAAAATGGCCGCCTTCCCATTTATCGTACACCGTTGATGCCAGAGGGTTTTCTGTGCGTCTTTGTGAATTGGACAAGCGTACCAAATTTCATGATCCTACGTGAAACTAAGGCCAATGCGAAGGGTAGTTTGAAATTTTCTAGGTGGCGCTCTTGAGCCGTTTCTGTTGCAATTTTGGCCACTCCCCCAAAATATGTAATCGTTCACCAGTCCTGATGAGTCTGCCAATTTTGGTGAGTTTTGGGATATGAAAAAGCCCCCAAAATGCTATTTCATTTTAGCTCCATTCATTTTCAATGGTAAATGGTAAATGGGATAAAAATGGCTGAAAATGTCGCCTTTCCTTTCATCGTACAATGTTGGTGCCAGAGGGTTTTCTGTGCGCCTTGGTGAATCGGGGAGGTGTACCAAATTTCATGATCCTACGTGAAACTAAGGCCAATGCGGAGGGTAGTTTGAAATATTCTAGGTGGCGCTCTTGAGCCGTTTCTGTTGCAATTTTGGCCACGCCCCCAAAATATGTAATTTTTCACCAGTCCTGACGAGTCTGCCAAATTTGGTGAGTTTTGGGATATGATAAAGCTCCCAAAAGGCCAAACGTATTGTGACGGCGTTACGTCTGATTCGCCACATCGCCACGCCCACATGCTCCACCCAAAACAACCAGTCGTGGAAAGCTTGTTACAGCAACATGTCTTCGGTCACTGGACAGACCGTCACGCTGATTAGGTAACAGGTGTCCGATCGGGACGTTCAATGTACAACTGTACACTTCCTGTTGTGAGGGGGCGTGGCTTAATTAATGTCATGATTTGACCATTCAGTATTGCAGGGGACTGGTTGTGGGTCAATCACTGAAGGTTTGATGTATTAGACAGTTTTCGTGTAGGTGCTATTAGTGTTTCGTTTTTCATGGCGAGATACCTAACTTTGAGGCCAGGCCACGCCCCTTCATCATATATGAAAACATGAGGTTTTGATCATTTTTTACTCCCCCATGTCTGAGTGATGAGTCTGCCAAATTTGGTGAGATTTAGGATATGATAAAGCCCCCAAACGGCCATTTCATTTTAGCTCCATTCATTTTCAATGGGAAAAAGATGGCCGAAAAGGCTGAATATCTCAAAAAGCTAAAGTTGCAGCATTACCAAAAGTCATAGCCGGATTGTCCTAAATGAGCTGAACATTTTGATATATGAATTGTTGAAATCGCACCAAAACTGTGCGAGTAGTTACATGCCAAAAAACGTACGGAATGAAGATAGTAACATCTATAAACTGTAGATAATAATAAATATAAACACAATCTCTATAGTGTGAATGCCTTGTTGGCATTCACACAACTAGAAAAACCGCATTTCCTACGAAAATGCACGTGTGAATGCCTTAGCGCCGCTCCGCCCTTCTCGCGACGACCGCGGGAAGTCCAGCTGGTCCACCCTGAAACACTCTCGTGCCTTTCCCGTACCCGTTCGGCACCTAACGCGCGCACCCAATTTGGTCCACATTCCAAAATGGCCGCCTTCCCATTTATCGTACAACGTTGACGCCAGAGGGTTTTCTGTGCGTCTTGGGGAATTGGACAAGTGTACCAAATTTCATGATCCTACGTGAAACTAAGGCCAATGCGGAGGGTAGTTTGAAATTTTCTAGGTGGCGCTCTTGAGCCGTTTCTTTTGAAATTTTGGCCACGCCCCCAAAATATGTAATCGTTCACCAGTCCTGATGAGTCTGCCAATTTTGGTGAGTTTTGGGATATGAAAAAGCCCCCAAAATGCTATTTCATTTTAGCTCCATTCATTTTCAATGGGATAAAAATGGCCGAAAATGTCGCCTTTCCTTTCATCGTACAACGTTGGTGCCAGAGGGTTTTCTGTGCGCCTTGGTGAATCGGGGAGGTGTACCAAATTTCATGATCCTACGTGAAACTAAGGCCAATGCGGAGGGTAGTTTGAAATATTCTAGGTGGCGCTCTTGAGCCGTTTCTGTTGCAATTTTGGCCACGCCCCCAAAATATGTAATTTTTCACCAGTCCTGACGAGTCTGCCAAATTTGGTGAGTTTTGGGATATGATAAAGCTCCCCAAAGGCCAAACGTATTGTGACGGCGTTACGTCTGATTCGCCACATCGCCACGCCCACATGCTCCACCCAAAACAGTCATTGTTGGAAAGCTTGTTACAACACTATGTCTTTGGTCACTGGACAGACCGTCACGCTGATTAGGTAACAGGTGTCCAATCCGGACGTTCAATGTACAACTGTACACTTCCTGTTGTGAGGGGGCGTGGCTTAGTTATTGTCATGATTTGACCAGTCAGTATTGCAGGGGACCGGATGTGGGTATATCACTGAAGGTTTGATGTATTAGACAGTTTTCGTGTAGGTGCTATTAGTGTTTCGTTTGTGATGGCGTTACGTCTGATTCGTCATATTGCCACGCCCACATGCTCCACCCAAAACGGTCAGTGTTGGAAAGCTTGTTACAACACTATGTCTTTGGTCACTGGACAGACCGTCACGCTGATTAGGTAACAGGTGTCCAATCCGGACGTTCAATGTACAACTGTACACTTCCTGTTGTGAGGGGGCGTGGCTTAATTAATGTCATGATTTGACCATTCAGTATTGCAGGGGACTGGTTGTGGGTCAATCACTGAAGGTTTGATGTATTAGACGGTTTTCGTGTAGGTGCTATTAGTGTTTCGTTTTTCATGGCGAGATAGCTAACTTTGAGGCCAGGCCACGCCCCTTCAGCATATATGAAAACGTGAGGTTTTGATCATTTTTTACTCCCCCATGTCTGAGTGATGAGTCTGCCAAATTTGGTGAGATTTAGGATATGATAAATCCTCCAAAAGGCCATTTCATTTTAGCTCCATTCATTTTCAATGGGAAAAAGATGGCCGAAAAGGCTGAATATCTCAAATAGCTAAAGTTGCAGCATTACCAAAAGTCATAGCCGGATTGTCCTAAATGAGCTGAACATTTTGAGATATGAATTGTTGAAATCGCACCAAAACTGTGCGAGTAGTTACATGCCAAAAAACGTACGGAATAAAGATAGTAACATCTATAAACCGTAGATAATAATAATAATAACTAGAAAAACCGCATTTCCTGCGAAAATGCACGTGTGAATGCCTTAGCGCCGCTCCGCCCTTCTCGCGGCGACCGCGGGAAGTCGAGCTGGTCCACCCCGAAACACTCTCGTGCCTTTCCCGTACCCGTTCGGCACCCAGTGCGTGCACTCAATTTGGTCCACATTCCAAAATGGCCGCCTTCCCATTTATCGTACAACGTTGACGCCAGAGGGTTTTCTGTGCGTCTTGGTGAATTGGACAAGTGTACCAAATTTCATGATCCTACGTGAAACTAAGGCCAATGCGGAGGGTAGTTTGAAATATTCTAGGTGGCGCTCTTGAGCCGTTTCTTTTGAAATTTTGGCCACGCCCCCAAAATATGTAATCGTTCACCAGTCCTGATGAGTCTGCCAATTTTGGTGAGTTTTGGGATATGACAAAGCCCCCAAAATGCCATTTCATTTTAGCGCCATTCATTTTCAATGGGATAAAAATGGCCGAAAAGGTCGCCTTTCCTTTCATCGTACAACGTTGGTGCCAGAGGGTTTTCTGTGCGTCTTGGTGAATCGGGGAAGTGTACAAAATTTCATGATCCTACGTGAAACTAAGGCCAATGCGGAGGGTAGTTTGAAATATTCTAGGTGGCGCTCTTGAGCCGTTTCTGTTGCAATTTTGGCCACGCCCCCAAAATATGTAATTTTTCACCAGTCCTGACGAGTCTGCCAAATTTGGTGAGTTTTGGGATATGATAAAGCTCCCAAAAGGCCAAACGTATTGTGACGGCGTTACGTCTGATTCGCCACATCGCCACGCCCACATGCTCCACCCAAAACAACCAGTCGTGGAAAGCTTGTTACAGCAACATGTCTTCGGTCACTGGACAGACCGTCACGCTGATTAGGTAACAGGTGTCCGATCGGGATGTTCAATGTACAACTGTACACTTCCTGTTGTGAGGGGGCGTGGCTTAATTATTGTCATGATTTGACCATTCAGTATTGCAGGGGACCGGATGTGGGTCAATCACTGAAGGTTTGATGTATTAGACTGTTTTCGTGTAGGTGCTATTAGTGTTTCGTTTGTGACGGCGTGACGGCTGATTCGCCACATCGCCACGCCCACATGCTCCACCCAAAACGGTCAGTGTTGGAAACTTGCAGCAACATGTCTTCCAAAACGGTCAGTGTTGGAAAGCTTGTTACAGCAACATGTCTTCGGTCACTGGACAGACCGTCCCGCTGATTAGGTAACAGGTGTCCGATCGG